>DWNR01004050.1:0-11217 GCA_018250455.1 Polygonus leo
TTGCAGCCAAGGCCTCCCCGCCACTCTCAATGGCTTGCGCCCACCGGTGTGTCAGGTACACGAGAAGGTCACCAGCCCACCGGCCCCGACGGAAGCCGTATTGGCGGTCGTTGATCAACTGGTGATCCTCAAGGTACCTGAGGAGCTGCGTGTTTATGTTAGATGTTAGTATTATGTTAGATCCGTTTCTATTACATTATCATCCGTTTCTATTATATTAAAACATTTCTATTATATCAGTAAATCTGTGGACAGCATTAGAACGTGACGTAGCTGTCAAAATGTAAGAATATGTTCAAAATAAACTTACAATGTTGGTGAACCTTCACAGGATGTTTCTCTCAGTGCACTTTTAGAAGATGACCACAATTTTTGTAATGGGCTAATTTAGCTTACTGGGTTTGTACAGTGGTAAGGAGCTACTTACATTAAATTGTAGTTCATAACAAGTGGAATCGTAAATAGCAGGTGGTATACTCGTGTTTTTCCATCGGGTAGGCACCATTTCGCCCCTCATAATCCTCCTTAATGCAAGTTTTGTGTTTCGGTTTCGGAGGCGTGGTTGCTAGTTATACTTTCATGCGAGGCGAACATCTTGTGGTGAACATCAGGTACGATTCAATCATACTCGATGTTGATTACAATTATCCGTTGGCAGTGACCACTTACCATCAGATGAACTTCGTGCTCGTTTGCTACGTTTATATGATAAAAAGTTTAATATACCTACTAAAACAAAAAATATTGTCTGAAAATAAATTTATACATGATAATAAAATGTTCAGAAAATTTTCCTGTTATATCAAAAACCACAAGATCATCAAATAATACCAAAAATAATGATATTTTGTTATTTTACATAACTTCGATCGCTAACGTATTATTTTAATAACTTACTAACTAAAATAGTTTAGTATCATAATTAAGTTTAACAGCAAGTCCACAGGCGCTGTTAACTTCAACTGCAATAGTCGTATTTCATATTAGTTTTGTCTCAATTCAAATTGTATATATTTGTACTTATTGTGACAGCAATTTTTAAAAAAATAATTTATTCATAATGTTTTTACTTTTGTTTTACATATTCCTCCTGTTAATACTTGTGCCAGATGGTAGAACTGATGTAGATCGACTGAGGAGTTACCACTGCCACCCTCATAATCCTCGGTGAAGCAATTCATGTGTTTAGGTTTGGAAAGACATGATTGCCGGCTTTGCTTGTACACGAGGCGAAAATCTTGATCCTTCGGAGGAACAATGCATCTATGGTGAACTTCAAGTACGATTAAGTCGTTTTTAGGGGATGATTTCTAATGTCCGTGGGCGGCAGTGATCACTTACCATCCGGTGGATTGCAAGCTCGTTTGCTACCTTTATACGATAAAAACTTGTTGTTTACGTCTATAGTCAGTAATACTGTTAATCTTACCTTCTTACATTTTACAATAGCACTGATTCAAGTAACTTATATTTGTTAATGATATTTTCGCAGGCGTTTCTAAAATGGTTACGTTATATATTTAAAAATACTCAGTTCATTGTATATTTTGATGTTGTATAGGTATAAAAAAGTCACAAATTTTCTTTATCATTAATTTTTAAATAAAAAATTGTGTAAATCTGAAAAGAATATATGATCATCAATAAAATATACAGGGACCTGCGTGCCGCAACGGTTACCATACTGGTTTGTCGTGCAGACGATTCTGGGTTCGATACCCAGCTATACGGCAATTGTGAATTTTAAATGGAGATTTCTTTTCAAGGTATCGACTTTTGTGCGTCTTTATTAATTCCCTTTATACAAAACGAAATATTTGTGCGGCGCTATATTGGCGCTATACTGGAGAAAGTATTATTATAATATACTAAGTGTTATAAATGGTAATGATGATGGTCAATCCATATTTAGAAACAAGAATAAAAATTAAAAATAAAATACTTGAATAATTGAAAAAAAAAACTAATATTTCAGCTTGTTTTCCTGCAGCTGGAATGTCTTTATCTTCAAAGTAATAAAGGGAAAAAATAATAAGCAACCAACGACATAGATAATTTATTTTTCAAATAAAGTGAATGTATATGTTTATTTAGCTAGATTTTCTTAACTTTTAATATTAAAATTAAAATAAGAATTGAGTACTTGGAAAATATATCGAATATTTCCAATTCAGTACTAAATTGGAAATGTTCGATAATATTACTATATTAATTATAACTAGCCGATACTTAAAATAATATAGCCTTAATATTCTAATTTGAGAATAACTTGAGTTAATAGCCTCTATGTCAGTGGTTCTCAACCAGTGGTCTACGGACCAGTAGTTGTGTGGTGTTGGCACCCAGTACAAGTTGAAAAATGCGGTTCTGCAGTAAAAACATCTCAGTGAAAATATAATTTTAAAATCTTTCCTAAAACATTCTTGATTCCGATGATTAGAAATGTCTTTTTTACTTTACAACTATATTAAAATAATTTGTTTTTCACGAAAGAGGTCCACGGAAAACCCATACTATGTCAAATTGTACGTCATTACTAAAAGATTAAGAACCCCTGCTTTATATGAGTATTTACTAAGAGTACTTCTAATAAAACAAATATCGATCCTATTGTACTAATAGTAATTTTGAGTATATGATGTAGACATATTACCTGACATTGGTACTTCCATACTGAAAATTATAAATTCATTTCCCAGCGAATGAACATAATAAGTGCTTTTTATCGTATAAAGTGGACTGCATATCGTTTCTACAAACGAGCATGCAGTCCGCCTGATGACAAGTAGTCACTGCCGCCCATGGACATCAGTAATCGTATCCAAGTACGATTGAATTATACCTGAATTAATTCACAGATGAAGGGTAACCTGAGGACTAAGATGTTTGCCTCGTGTATAAGTGTAGCCGGCAACCACACCTCTCCAAAACGAAATACAATAAATTGCTTCACGGAGGATTATGAGGGTTACCATGTTTCTTCGATCATGCAACATCTGCGCAATCCATCATTGTATTGTACTGCATAATATATATTGACTATAATATATAAGAATGTTGTATCTTGACGGTTTTTTATCTAAAGAAAATATTATTTTATCTAATAAATATGGGAAATTCGCAACGTTCTGTACAGGAATTTAATATAAAGTAAATTCATATTATTATTTGAATATTGTCAACCTTAAAGGGCACAACTCCTGTGATTTGTGCATGAATGCCTTTAAAGCTTTACATTGTCCAAAGACACTGACATTTGTTATAACGATTAAATAGCGAATAATCTAGATGTATTATTTTTTACTTTTTAGTTCCATTTACATACTATAATCAGCGTCATCAACAGAGTTAAATATATAAAAATGCTATGAATACACATATACTCCTCGCTCGCTATACCTATGCGTCATAAAACTCTGATTTATTAATATGCATTAAATTAATACCTATTTACTCTAATTTACTCTATACATACAACACTGGCCTTTTTAAATTTAACTGTCTAATTTAGCTGCGAGTTTCTCCGAATTATACCAATTATTCGTTATTTATACCTAAACTTATATATGAATATTATTTAAAAATAAGGCTTAGTTAAAGTTGTACAATTCATCCAATTCAAAATCATATACAGGGTACTGCTGTTCCTCGACCTTGGGGTACACTGCAAACAAAACAAATGCCTTCAAACAATTGAATAGCTGAGAAACAATAGAGTTACGTTATCAACTGCTAATTGGACAATCTTATACACATGACACAATCATTGGAAAAGCATTTTCTTCTAGCATCTGTTTGAAATATTCTATGTTGACTTTTTGTGTTTAAAGGAAGAAATATGTGGAGGGAAACAACACCGCTACTCATATGTTGGTTATCGCATCTGCTACTTAACCATCTATTAGATACAGCCTATATTTGTATTGCATAGAGCGATAAGTCTGTCACAACCATAGCGTAGCAGTTGTTTAGCAACGTGCGTTTTGATCAGGTGTGATTCTTGCTTAGGTGTAGATACAGTAGGTGATCATCCCGGTCCTTAGAAGTAGCAATGCATCGGCGGTTGACTTCAACAAGTAAATTCTATCCACATTGATAAAAGATCTCCATAGATAACAGATACCACTTAATATGAGGTGAATTCTACAGCTTGTAGTAATTTAAAAGGGAATTGGAATGAATTCAGGAAACTGGAAGAGAATTCTTGTTAGACCTTGATAATATCCTTGTCATAGACAAATACAAGATCGTTTGCTACGTTTAAAACTTACAGTATGGTGCGGGGGAAGCTTGGATATTGCTGAATACATGTTTAGGCAACACATGGACAACTGGATGTATCGGTGGCGCTATCTTTGGCGGGACTGCGTGTACGCTGGGACCGATTTTAGAGACCACAGCGTTGAAGCCATGGATGGGGTCTGCTGTGTAATCCACTGTACGGATGGATCCATCAGGCTCTACTAGCGAGTATTGGCCTGGAATAAATAAACTATATGAAATACAATGATATAAAAATATAAATCACTATTATCTTAGGTACACAAACACACACACACACATCTTAGCGCCAAATCCCTAACGGGGTCGGCAGAGAGTATCGAATGCCAAACATTACTTAGGTATAACAATATCTTAGGTACATTTGCAGAATATCTTATATTTTATGTTTTATGGTATAAAATAACAAATGAGCCTGAAAATGAACATTTGATTGTATGTGGTCACTGTCGCCCATAAGCAACCCTAAATACAATTAAATCATAAGCTGAGGTTGACCACATATATCCCCTGAGAGCTAAGATGAGTCAACACCTACGCCTCCTTATCACCGAAACACAAGAATAACTGTACTGAGGATGAAGATGATGGTGGCGCCTTCCTTATTGAAAAATATGAGTTTTACCATGAGATAAAGATGTTGCTTTCACTGATAGAGAAAGTTTTAATTTATTTTTAATATTTCAAAAAATCAGAAGCCCGGGTTTCAAACTCAAAATTTTCAAAGACCAGTCATTATGCTATGTCATTAAAAGCACTACCTATGGCTTTTTTTACATCCATCATATATTTTTTGTGTGAACAAAATACAAACGTTATGCCAAACTGACAATAATCATTAGGCATAAAATGAACATGCAATTATTTACATACATTTTTGTTTAACCGCTAATGCGTTTCTGCTTAACTTAATTACAAAAAGTACAATGACACAGTTTGGGAAACAATGCTTTCTGTGAATTTAACTTGCGAAATACCTTCAAACTCAATGACACTTCAATTTCAACCATGTGACAAAAAATCTAAATATGTGGTGACAATGACTATAGGTACAACCGTTTTTTTTATTGTATAAAGGTAGTAAACGAACATTCAGTCCATCTAATCGTCATCAAGTTAGATTTAATCATTCTTAAGTTTGATCACAGATGCGTTGCTACCCCTGAGAACTAAGATTTTCGCCTTGTGTATAAATATAGCCAGCAACCACGCCTCTCCAAACCGAAACACAAGAATTGCTTCACGGACGATTGAGAGAGTAGGCGGTGGTACCTCCCCGGTTAAACTACACTAGTTCTACCACTTGGTCTTAAACTACGAAGTGGTATATATAAAAGTATTTTTACAAAATTTAGCATGTTTATTACGAAACGTGCATGGTCTTATCCCTTATCAACTTACGGGTCAAATATATAATCTCCTTTTTGAAACTTGGTTAACACCTCATAATATATTCTATTCTAAAAATTCTACTGTTTTTAATTTTCCCCTTCTCTATGCATCTATTGAGTTGACTTTGAGTTTAATTTTGTTTAGTACTTATATAAAACTAAAGGTACTTGCTGCTTCAAAATCTGTATCGGTGATAAGCTCCCTTTCTGTAATGTCTTGCGTACCTACTCTTATAAGTATCCTAAAAACTGTACCTTTCACAACATCCCCGTCTCTAGTCTCGTGCTGAGATTTCACGTCTCCAGTACTATGATCTGCGACACCGTAGTTAAAGGCATATCGAGGATGATCCTGAAAATACGTAACTCTGTTTAAAACATATTCGATTCATATACGTACGAGTTCTTTAAGAATCTTCCAATGATGAGGATATGCAAATAAGTCTTTAAATGTTTTTTCAGAAATTAAAAAAAAATATAGATGCATAAGATTTTGATGCATTGCGTTGGCTGCTTGATGCAAGAGTTAGAAGGTCTTGTTTGACTTTAATAAGTCGGTTTTATCGGATTTAAAAAAAACTACATAAAACACTTAAAGGAACCTTAATAAAAAATAAAACTCCAAAACGTAAATCAAAACAAAACTAGCGTAATCAATATTTTCTACTTACGACTAAACATTAACGGATAACAATCTTACATAATAATCCCCATATCCGTCCACATCGGGATTGAAAGCACTTAATTTAGGTCTTCCCTGCACAACACTAAACAAAACAGCTATCAACACATATCCGAACATTTTCCGAAACTCCACACTGAATAATGAATAACGAAATACTGAGCGAAGTACTAACTAAATCGACTGTGTCGCTGAGAGCGTAGTCCCTAAATACAATAGTGCAGGGTGTACAGACATTTATACGTAGCCCCATTTGTCAGTACCAGCCTTGGGGCTAACCGAAAATGATTTTCTCGGCGCAGGCGGTGTATACAGTTAATTGAGAAAAGTTTCACACGGTACAATAGCATATACTCGTAGTTTGGATTGCGACATAAACAGATTTTATGGGAGTCTCATACAATGCTTTTAAAACTAATTTAGATAAGGAGAAATGCATGAGAGGTCGAAGAGAAATATAATTTTCAATTAGCGCGCTAATTAATGAAGGCTATATTTTATCACTAGATGTGTCTGCGGCTTCGCCCGTTTGGAATTCGGTCTTTGTCAGTAAGCAGCTAATTCATCCCTGAATACTCTCCCTCTCCCCTGCAGATGACAGCTAGATATGTTAGACAACTGTAGTCCAGATAAAATATTTTACAATGTTTTAAACGCACTAACCCTGTGCGTTCAAACGTTGTTTTGAACGCACAGGGTTGCGAAAGCTGTTATTTTCCCTCGAACCGACCGACTGCTGAATTTGTTTGATACAAACTATCCCTTAGGGATCAAATTTCGCAAAATCCTGCCTTAGTGAATAACTACGTCCTACAAAGAACCCTTATGCAAAATTTGTCACTCCTAACACTTGTAGTTCCTGAAATTTCGTGATGAATGAGAGACCTTTCGCTTTAACATATATACATAGATTATTATTCTAAATCTCACTAAAAATATCGTGACACATGTTTCAAATTTAAGCGAAAAGATTATTTAAGAGATATTTACAGATAGGACATGTAAGCATACTATTCATAATAAATTTGTAATTTAAACGTCGTACTTTTAAATCGCAAAATTATTTTGATTTTATATGTAGTTATTTATGGGTATATTATATTTTTGCGGATTTGTCTTAATCTTCTTACTTATTAATTAATCCACAGTTATCTACTAAAGTAATCAACAATATCAATTACGAGTTAACTTATCATATCCCAACGTCATAGTTTACGGCAATATAATACACACTATGAAAACATGCTACAATACAATGCGTTACGGCAATTAATGTACTAACTAGGTAATAAACTTCAGTTTAGTAAACTATATGCAATTTAGTATTGATAAACATGAACTATTGTCTTGTTAACCTCTTGTTCCTTCGCCGACCAAGCGTTTATGAAATTTTACTATGCGCATAATTTTGAAACTTGGCCCGCACTTAGCAAATTTTCAAATCGATTTCGGTAGAATTTCACGAAGGATTCCGAGCCCACGCCAAAAAATGGCGATGTTATACATTATATTTTTAAAATAGTAATATTATTTAATTTATTTTATTATCAACATTTTTGTAGCGGCTATAATAAAACACATACTGTGTGCTTTACGTAGAGCATACGCAAATTCACACGTCATATTACAAAAAATGATAATAAATTGATAATAAAATAGTAATTTAAAAATAATAATTTGATGCGTATGACACATCAGGCGATAGTCCTCAGCGACTCAGAACGTCTTCGTATCGATGTTAAACATAAAGGCCCGGGTTCGCTAGACCTAATCAGATTGATTGATGTTTTTGGATTTAACTCATTTTTTTATTTTTAATCTGGATGTATTATTATTATACAGGATGTAGGACTTAAGTAATGAAAGTGTCATGTATTCCAACTAACAACGATTCTCTAACTTTTCTCTTCTGCGCAGGTCTCCTCTGGAAATGAGAAGAATTTAGATCACTCATAATATAGGCCAAGTCCAAATTGGATTAATTTTTGCTTAATTCGTTACTGAGATGATAATTACTGAGAATAATTCATAGTGTGTCATACATTAAAGCCTCATTATTAATAAATATAAGATCATTAAACAACTTGAGTTTTTCTCATAGATTTTTTTATTATGAAGATTGGTATTGGGTCAAAACAAAATCACTGGGACACTTACAAGCATTTAGATACTTATAACTATTATTCATTTTTAATATTGTTTTGCAAAATCTTATTTGTTACCCTTATCTGACAAGACTGCTCCAGGCAGTTAAAAGTTAAAAAAATAATCAATTAATTAAGTTTTTTTTTAATAAATTAAATGATAATTTATTTGTTCACTAACTTAATGAATTGATTATTTTTTTTCTATTTTTTTCATGTATACTACCGTTAAAAAATACCGTATGCTATGACAAATATTTGATACAAATAACACAAATATATCTGTGATTATATACTAAATTACATGGTTTTTATTCTATCCTGGTTTTTCGCAACTGCCCCTAGAGGTTGATCAAACAGGTTTTACTTTGTAAATTTTAATTGTCTTACTTCAACTAATCAGAGAAAATAAATATCATTTTCGTTATGTACTTATTATAAACTTAATATTCATTATTAAAATAGGATTAATCTTAATAATAAATATAATAAAAGAGTGTTCAAATGTGCCCCCGTCCCTACAATTTAATTTAATATTTCAGACGAGAAGCTTTGCTTATTATGTTTGACTTCGAAAAGCAAGTAATAGTTAATGTTTAACATATGTACTTGCATACCGACCTAACATAATTAGTAATTTCTAGTAGCTGCCAACTCCTAACAAATAAATCGCATCTAGGTACCTTCTAATTGGGCAAGATGTATCGGGCTTACTATAAATTTCTAGTAGCTGCTATAAAGCCTAAGTTGCAACAGAGATAATAGGACAGGCGCCCTGGTTAGCGTGTGAACGAATTTATCTTATCTTATAGTCTCAGGCGTTACAACCTGCACGTACGTATGATTTAGCCAAATTGATAATCTAGACAAACATTATCATAATATCCCACATAGATATTAATAAAGATTTTTTTACGAAACTTGCAAAATTTTCCATGATAAAACACAGCAGCGCGAGCGCTTGGAAATCCGAAGTTTCAATCTATATATGTCTAATGTTTTGAAGTCCTGTGTATTAGAAATGATCGGTTATTAACTTCACGGTGAAGGATAACATTGTTAAGTATCTGCACATAGACATTTATAATGAACCGTAAATACGATCGAATTGTATTTGACGTTGATCACAGGTGCGTTGCTACCTCGCCCCTCGTGTATAATATGAATTAGCCGATTACACGGGCACAGTTAGTATTTAATTAGAATGTAGTTTAGTTGATAGGTAATCATAGAATAAACGATGCTTTTTTATCAAAAGAATAAGTATACAGCATCCGGTTTTTTATCGTATAAAGAGCAAACGAGCATGCAGTCCATGTGATGGTAAACATTCGCCCCTCGCCTACTCGCTCGCCTCGTGTGTCTGTCATAGCCGTCAACCACGCCTCTCCAAAACCGAGAAACAAGGATTGCTTCACGAAGGATACTGAGAGTAACAATCGTTATCTCCTGAGTCGAACTACACGTTTTCAACCATCTAGCTGACGGCTAAGTTGGATACGGATACCAGTGGTCATTTAATAGCTAGATCGCATCCCGATTACAACTCCTATCGCGTAACTTTAAAAATCAGCATCATAAACATCCACAATTACAAACAGTGATATCATCATGACGGTAACAATACCACCATTGTTCAACGATCTTTGCGGATAAATTCGTCACACTTGACAAGTTAAGGTTTTTACAATACTTTATAAATAGACAAACAAACCAACGGATCTACTGATAATAAGTGGGTGACCCTACCTGTGACTGAAGGTTCATTTGATTTGTAAGAGGAAGTAAGGTTAATTTGAGGTTTTGTAAATTAGATGTTTATTTTGACTTAAATCTGTTATAGCATTCATTTGACATTCCAGGAGTATGAACGATTAACGAAGTAGTCAAAAAGTAGTCCTATTAAACTTTATACATACTTAGTGTATCTGTCAATTAACGGCGAAAGTAACCAGTACTTCAAGTGACGTTTTGTGCATGTTGGCTTCAGTCAGTCAGCTTGATAGTAAGTGCTCATGGATATTTATAATTAACCACAGATAAAGTTCTACTTACAAGATTACAGAAGAGTTGCTGCACAGCACTGAGATGATTGCCTTATATAATAGTAACCATCAAATAGAGAATTCTGAGAGTTTGAAATAATAGAAAATTTTGATGTTGACAATGTAATAGTGACAAATCGCATGGAATAGCGGCTGTGGGTTCAAGCTCGTTCGTTTTCTAATTCGACCAGGCAGCAATCTGATTTTTGAGTTAAGTTTTCTACCTTTTTTTATCGTCTTGAGGTAGCAAACGAGCATGCAGTCCACCTGATGTTAAGTAGTCACGCCCATGGACATGTGATCATCCCCGAGTTCGCTTGTTTCGTAATTGAGATTGACCATATATGTACACGTTGCTACCCTTGAGAACTAAGATGTTCGCCTCCCGTTTAAGTACAGTCGGCAAACACGCTTCTCCAAACCGAAGCACAATTAATTGCTCCACGGAGTATTATGAGGGTAACGATGGTACCTCCCCAGTCGTACTACATGAGTTGTACCACCCGGCTTATTTTACGTAGTCAATATTATTTAACTTATATTATGTATACATAAGTATACGTGTTGACATCGTTTATATTTATCTTCTTCTATCTATATACATATAATAAAGCTAAAGAGGGTCGAAAGTCTGTACATGGAAGATATTCGAAAAATAGTTGCCTGGGGATACT
>DWNR01004051.1:0-11216 GCA_018250455.1 Polygonus leo
CCCAGCCAACTTTTTTTTTAATATATTCCATGTACAGACTTTCGACCCTCTTTAGCTTTATTATATGTATAGATAAAGTGTCCAAATTTATCGTTCTTGTTTCTTGTTACTGTCCATAAAACTGTGCCTACGTACCCCATGTGTTCTTAATTGATATAAGGGCGTCTTTATCGTCATATTTAGACAGTTTAAAAACCAAAAGTATCTTAAACTCGTCGTTTTTAATAACTAACATAACAAACACTCTTTATGGGACGTATTCGTAGGAAGTGTCGAGATGATTTTGAAATGCGAGTCCATAACCACTTAGCGTTCAGATCCAGTTTTCTTGCTGGAAATGTATGCTATTGTCTCCGGCGAGATATAAAATACCGATATGACCCTACGACGTCTTCGTTGCAAGAAATATTCAAGGGATACGGCCCACACTTTTAATAGTGGTTACATCATTTCCACACAATGAGAGTCCCGTCCACACCCATTCTCTGTCCGTATGATTTGAAATTATAGCACCGTTTTATTTGCTCTCGGCGCATTTATATGCGGTCGCCAAGCCGCACATTGTGGTACAATATTATATGTTAAGGCACCTACATACATAGCTACGCCACGCGTCTGCCCGAGTGTCGCGTATGTGT
The DNA here is from genome assembly GCA_018250455.1 of Polygonus leo. Lineage (NCBI taxonomy): Eukaryota > Metazoa > Arthropoda > Insecta > Lepidoptera > Hesperiidae > Polygonus > Polygonus leo. Next base: position 639 of record DWNR01004051.1, read on the forward strand.
CGCAACACTCGCGACCGTGTGGGAGGCAGAATGAAGCAGTAATTTAATCCTTGATTGTGTTCACATTTAATTTATTCCCCGCACGATCAAATTTGGTACATGTTTGTGACCATTTGTATCATTGTAGTGCCAACTTGATTTAATTCACCTTTTACGCGCACCCGAACGGCTGACATTCAGACTGCTTTATTTAAAATCAACCCTTATTTGGAAAACAGAATGTATTCTCTTTTACAAACCACAGTGTATCTGCTGGAACTATATATTACCCGCGGTGACAATTAAAGATAATTTCGTGAATAAATGCCATTTTTGTAAAACAAGTCCGTTCACTTTTTGACGGATTAAATTTATGATTTAAATGTTCGTATCAGGATGCATCGTTATTCATAACATATTTATCCCTTTACAATATAAATGGATTTCTAGACCATTCTGGGGCAATTTAAAAATAGTTTAAGAACTATCGTCTCGAATCATAATTATAGGTGGACGTCGAAGGCAACGGCTATAAAAACTTTAATGACCCTATAATGTAACATCAATAAAGTAAATTGGCAGGATGCGTCCATAATAAGTAAATGGGTCAACACTTCGCTCGGTTTGCTATTCAAAACGGCTCGTTATTTAGATATTTACGTAATTTACTTAATTGTACGTTTTCAAAGGTCTATTGCGGCCAATTTTGAAGCCATTGTTTGAAGTTGATTGAAAGGAACACAATTCTGTTCCGCTTTGAGTATTTTCTAATGAATTCTCGATCACGTTTCTAAGCGACATTAAGTGACAATTTATATCGTGTTGTAAAGTAAGAAGAATTGTTTGGGTATCGTCAACGTTCGCAAAACTTGCTTAAGGAATGTAATCGATGGTAATAATACGGGTTTCACTCGGTACGATGTACTCGTAATAAACGCGAACTGTGCGGGTCCATATTTCATGAAAAATTCATATCATGGTCGGCCCTAATGATGCTGATGCCATCTTTTATTGCCAACGGGGACATATCTTTCATTAATCGCTCATTCCAAATGCGTACACCTTTAACCTTGTACGTCCTTAAAGCATAGTAATCTTCTCAATTTGTCTGGCAATACTAAAATAGTTAAGCGGTAAACAATTGCATATTTTATAATAATTTAGTTTGATATAATGTTATAAGGTTATATTTGATTTACACAATAGACATAGAAATCTGATCTAGACACATTTCAATTTAAGGGTACAGAAAAGAAAGGAAAGGCCAAGGGATAGTAACAATTTGTAAAACATTGCAATCGATAACAACAATGCTAAAATTTGTTGGCGCTACCAACAAAGCTGTGAACAAAAGCTACTTATCAAACTATTATCTTTGATTTACAAAAAACAAAGCAAATATCATTATGAAAATATTCTTACAAACGATATTATTATTCCAAACATAGAAACCTGTATAAGTGTAACAAAATTATTCAAAGCCGCGAATAAACTCGCTCAAAATGTTCCACCTATTCAAATGAAACAAATCTGTATCGCTATAAGAAAACTAATATAGAACACACATCTGCGAGCAGTACACTCAATTTTACTTTTTGTCTCCCATATCCAATAACCTACTTTCACTAAGCACAGGAGGGAGCTGAAATTGAATTTCTACTTGTAAAAACGGACCGGTAATAGAGTTTACCTTCGGCAGATGAAATAAAATAACAACTAACGTACGGCAGACAGTACCTATACTCAGCTTGCAACTCTTTTACTCTGGAAGATTTATTTTCCAATTGCAACTCGGTTGACTCGAATACGTGTTTCCTATCTTTTAATTTTGTTTGTAGGTACTTTGTGATCGTAGTGATTTGGATTACACACTACTAGTGCTTCTAGGATACAGACTCGCGCCAGTTTCTAGAAATCGATTACGTTTTTATACTCGTTGTGGATATGGTTACAGATATATCTTTTTTTATTTAAAAGATATCTATGTATACTGGTTATTTTTAAGAAGTGAACAATTTAAAGAGTAGCAATGCTGTTTTAACTGATATTATGGTCCCTATTACCCCTACTAAATTAAACTTGAAATTCGTGCTGATCTTTGTTGGTGACAGCTCGAGTCGGAACATATTGTAGTTCTAAAACAACTATAGTTATGACTTACACTATTTTGGGCACTTGCGATAAACACCAGGTGGCAATTCTTACCATCCTACTCTATTCATCTCTTCTCTATCTTAATTATACGGAATAATAGTACTATCTTATGCTTTCTACCAATATATTAAATAAAATTAAAATTGTTTCATTTTAAATTATTGTAATGTACAGTAATGAGTCACACGCATCGAATCTTTATAAGGAGCACTTAATGTATCAAACATGTGTACAGGAAATACGTCGTCAGATGTTTCGTTTCAAATTTTACAAAAACTCCAAGCGTCTACGTGAGGCTTAACCAGATTTTCTAAACAACCAACTGAATTTGCATTTAAATCAGAATATTATAATTTGAATTACCGTTGAAGCCGGTGTCATTATAACGTGTATTGTGGTCGGACAAAGCCTTCCAGCTCCTGTTCTACTACTTCGTAATGTAACTCACATCAAGTGTGAATGTAGGAGTATTATACATTTAGAAAAGTACCACCACGAACGAATAACTAATTTTCTCGCAGAAAAAAAACATTTGTAACAGTATAAAGATATTATAATAATAAAAATATTATAACTGATGTGATTAAAAAACTGATTATAACGAACGACTAGTACGATGATAATTATTATAATAAACGACTACTATACTTTCCCTTAACTTTTGTAAGATTGTGCAATTTTAATTAAATGAAAACTTCGTTCAAGATAAATAGTACCTCGTTGAGATTCAACTGTAGCGGCACTGCTACAATATTTATTAGTGCTGTGAATATATAAATGTCTGTGGACCATGAAATATTTAGCCATCAAAGCAGCATATAACTGTGGTTGATGTGGTTGTAAATAGTATTGCAATCCTAAACTCGTATAGGGATCCTTGGCCGACAGTAAAAACTTAGTATTAGTAAGACTTCATAATATAACCTGTATCCGCGATCATTGCTCTTGGTTTATTATCTGTGTATTATAACTTATCTCTGTAGCTAGATCTTTTATTAGCCGCAGTAAAACCAATGCCTTATCCAAGGTAGGTACATCAAGAACGTATTCCCATTTCTTGTCCCAATGCCCAGGTCGCGGTCTCTGTTCTCCCAAGAAAATTACATTTTTTCTCCGCCATTTGGCGCGCTAGCTTAGATTGTATTTTATCTTTATGTGAAATCATAATTCATGCTGTTTTTGCTTTTGCCTGAAGAAGGTTCTTACGTGTTTAACCTTTTTTGTAGCTATCTCTGTTACACGTGAACGTTATACATATTTCATTTTATTCATTTCGCTAACACTTACCTACATATTCCTCAGAGTACATAAAGAAGATAATCATTCATTAGTCATGGTTTTTTCTTTACTATATTGATAAACTTGTTCTGTTAAAACCATACTTATTTATCGCGGATTAACAATATTTAATCGATACAGACATTGCACAGCGGGAGCCAAAATGTTGTTTGCTTATTATATTTCGTAAGCTGGCATTTGTTTTGTACGGACCTTTATTTGACCCCCAAGAGCGACCGGGCGCTACCCACAAAACAAAATGATAAATGAAGATCATCGGTAGTTACGCGTTACATAAACGCTGATGGATTGATTGTAAACGACCGTGTGTGTACCCATCGATCGATTAGTTCCTGCCCGAGAGCCCCAGGGCTGACTTATGGACGATTATGTTTAATGGGTTTTAGAATTTTCAAGTGTGAGCTTACGAGATCCTTGCCCATGTAAAAAATGATGCCTTTTTGTTCGTTTTCTATTAAGGCTAATAGATGGCTTTGTTTAATGGCTTCGATGTTACATAGACGGTTTCTTTCAACAATCGGATCTTAGTTAACCGTTACATAAGCCAATGGCAAGTTGCTTTCGGTTTCGTCGACTGTTCCTTCTAACTAACTTTCGATTTCGTCGAGCATTTCTTCTGCGACCCACCTTCGAAGTCAAATACGAAAGATTAATTAAATAATATTCAATAAGCGTTGTTTGATTAACAAAAGGGTAATCTGCGGCGGCATCTAAAACAAATACGCGGCCACTCGACGAGCTGATTTCAATCACCGTCATTCATTATTCACTCACTTCCCTTTGCAGTTGCCGAAGTATATTCACCCGTTTTGTTTTGTTTAACTTTCATATTTCAAAGTCTTTGAGACCGAGTCGTGCGATACAATGCTTGTAATAATTGAATTGCTTAAAATTTCATTGTAAGCGTATTCGAGGTGAAAGCTGATTAGCCGAAGACGTTGTTTAGCAAAACCGAGTTGAATTTCGTAGGTGTTATTTTGATTACAATATTTGAAGTCTCGATTGCGAGTCGAAAGCAAACTTGGTATTATCCAGTAGATAAATAAATACACTCAAGAGTTTTCTGTGTCGAAGTAGCGTACGCACTACTCAGATACATTTTTTGTTATCATTAGTTGACGTGAAATAACACTTCTGTTGCGTTGTATCGTGATCCAAAAAAATAAATTGTGTGAAAAATTACGATGATTATATCTAATAACGGGTGGACGGTCGGACTCGTTTGATGGCCTCTGCCAGAGATTGGCATCATTAACCGCAATGATAGTGACCTACAAGAGTAATTTTGTTTTCTTTGCTACTCGTTCCGATACAACTTTAGTGTAGAAAATATTTTACTTCGTCTTTGAATAAACAACCGACGCATATAAAATGTTGCTTTACTTTTTGTTTTTCTTTCAAAGCATACCGAGACTCGTAGCATATTTAGCTGCAGGCTTATTAGTTGTTGAATTAACTTTCTGATTATAAAAGTAGAATCCACTATCTTTTTTGTCAAAAAGTTTTCTCTTTACATCTTATTAGCATTAGTAAAATTGTCGGTCATTTTAAAATGTGATGAATTTTTGTTTTAAAACTTTTAGCTTTCAAAATAGATCAAGCCACGTCTCAGCCAGCATCAGATAAAGGAGACATAACATCAAAGAAAAGATACTGGTATCAAAAATATATTTAAATTAAAAAGAATCCTTGTAGAAAGGTCTGTTCATGAATTATTCATTCTTTCATGATGAAGTTGCTAGATGTTCCAGCTTGCAAATTGCAATTTTAAAATGTATGTATTCAAAAACTAAACGACACTCTTTCTATATACTAAAGAATATCATTATTATACATCCGATGTTATCAGACTTAGATATAAACTTAAGGTCGAGATTTATAGGTAAACTAATTATTGGAATTAATCTTGGTAATATAGATAACACGATGATGATTTCGAAGGTCTCTTGGTTGAATGAAAGTTAAAAAGATATTATTAAATAAAATGATTAGCAATTTTATTAAGGTAAAAGAATCATGATATAAGAAATGATCTTTTCTATATTGTGTCTTTTTAGTCATCATCTGCCGGTATAAAATATACAAAAAAACATGAAAATTTTTCGGTGGATGGCGACCACAAATGACGAGACACGAGACTTTTATATATATTTGATTACATGCACGCGATAAGTATCAAAGTCTCCCATCAGTTCTTAAAAATTAAATCAATTTAAATTATGTTAAGTCTTATGAGAGCTTTATTATGAAGACATGATGATAATCTGCTTTATAATACTAAACAAGGCGAGTCATCGTGACGTTTACCTTTTTGCCATTTTGTGACTTTATTTGAGCTCTTCATCACTTTCGAGGAGTTGACATTTTGGGCTCCTTAGTTCAGGCGGATTGGTTTTGTATCAGGCAATTAAAAGGAGCAAGGCCCGACGGTTAGCAGACGCCTGTCACTCTTATCAAATACATTAAACTTGCCCCTCGATTCGAACATTTAGCTTTTTCATTCGTTTTTTCAACCGTAAACCCACTTGGAGCTCTTAGATAACGTAATGTATGTCCGAGGAATAATTAAAAGACGGGTATTGATATGTTGCACTTCGGTTTTAAAGTTCGTTTATTGCTAATTAAAATTTAAAAGTTTATGTTTTAAGCAACTCGTTAATTGCGACAATGGCTACTTATTAAGTGCAGTGTCATAAATGGGAGCTTTTTGAACTTTTGTTTTTATTGTTCTTTACTGTTGTGATATTAAATTAAATAAGGAAAATAATCTGAACTGAAATCGGTAAATTTATGTATTTTATAGAGTAAGGTACATTTTTCTTTCCTAAAAATTTCTTCCGATTTTATTGAATATAGAGGTTTCATTTTTTGAAGACTACGTAACAAACTTACGTAGTAGTCAATCTGATTTTTTCGTAAATTGACTTTAAAGTACTTTTTGTCGTTTTTATTAACCTCTTAACAAACTACTAACAATATCTTGTGTCCTAAATTATTTTCGAGACTCCCATAAAAGTCCTTGGAAATAGTTTCCTTAATGTTGTCCGTTATTCTCAAAGGATAAATTTCGCTTTATGTTCCTAGAAGGTATAAACCGCAAAATGGAAGGGCTAGTTTCAGAACAGTTCGTGGTCAGCCAGTATTAGACTACTGACAATATATATCTACTTATACTTCTAAGAATAATATAGCTATTTAAGGAAGGCACAATTTAATATGAATTTCAAATTACGAATACGACAAATACGCGCATTACACAATAATTTCCACTAAGAATCGAACCCGGAATTATCAGCAATATTGCAGTGTCCTAGTGCTACTATGCATCCTTATGCTACATTGGAGGTCCTAGTGTTACTGGTGTCTATTTTTTGCTTATTAATGACATTGGTTTCATCACAAAATACCTCACTAAATCTGTCATTGGTCCATCAAAATAACTTTCAATGACTATTTAAAGCCTGATAGCTCTACAAGATTCTTTAAAACAATAATAAATGTTGTGCTTCAGTAATATTAACTACGTTCATTTTGTATTGATATGTATCAGTTGTATTCTTCTAATCGAGTGAAGGCGATTATATATACTAAGTCCGGAACACGTTATATCTCACGTACTAAATTGTACTATAATAATAAGTATGATCGTACCAAAAGCAATTAAGTTTATTCACGCTTCGTTCGTTCGAACTCAAAGTCAGTCCAATCAATTACGTATTATAACAACACATGAACTATCTCAATCGATACTCTGTTAAAGTATTACGTTTCATCGCTTGTAATACGAAACAACATAACGATATATTTTATATACACAAAAACAATTGAAGATCGTAATTTTGGCTGAAAACAGTTTAAGCGTATTATACCATGTGATACTTCTACCACCTGGCAAAGTTCCACCACTTTGCCAGGTGGTAGAAGTAGAACTCTTGTATTTCAATTAGGGAGGTACCATAGCTACTCTCATAATCTTCCGTGAAACAACTTTTCGTTTCAATTTTGGATACTGGAGTTACGGTTTTGGTTGCTGACTATACTTACACGAGGCCACCATCTTTGATTTTAGACATTAAGTACGATTCAATCGCATTAAGGCGCAATAAATACTCATTTGCTACCTTTATACGATTATAAAATGTGATAAGTAAGACACTAAAAAGCAATATCTTAGTCGTCATTGACAGCAACGGATTTGATCACTTCAGATACGATCTCCAAAAATTAACAACTCCAGGCTGACGCTGACCGTCCGTCATTCAAAACCGAACATTTAAGTACTTAATACCCATCGGACCGTGCCATGTTTATTTAATTGTTTCTGTACATTGATAAAAACGCTGTTAACACTGTGACTGTTCTCGCACTAATCTTAAATGGATTGTGTTGATTGACATCGAGGTTTGTTTGTTCGCAGTTCGCAGCTCCGCGTCCCGGCGGGGAGTCCTCGTGCTTGCAGGGCCCTGATTGCTTCATGGTAAGTTACTGTTTGATATAATTGTTTTAAATTTACATATCGTGTAGTGTCTGAGCTGAATCAAACTTATGGTGACAGGAACATGGAAACCTGGGAACATGTGCATTTTATATCCCAAATCCTAATCATAGTCTAGAGTAATATTATAAATACGAATGTGGATTGTCTGTGTCATAAACTAATCCATTGCTTAACATTTATTTTTCACCTGTTGTCAGCAGCATAGTAAAGAGCTTAGGTATTATTCATCCATAAAAAGACTAATATAGAAAGATAAATAAGTATTTAAAATAAGAAATGTGTATAAATAAGATATTAAGAGCGGCAATCCAAGTGATTTTCATAGAACCACGGGCATAAGCGTTAGAAATACCGACATCTATTAGGAATATCTTCATTCTTTACTTTAGTCTGCGGTCTATACAATGCTGCTTGCACTAATACGTGTTAATTAGAATAACTTAAACAAACTGTTCACACTCCCTTACGAATATAACCACTAGTATCCCTATTGACACCTAATAATAACTTACATTAACAGTCCCTTTATCCAATACGTGATTGTCGACAGATGTTATGGGTGGCAAGTCATTTACTACATCAATCACGAAGTAAAGATAATAATTGTTACTGTTCCATTGCTGCATAATAAGCTACAATTCATACCACGATACATTGCAAGCTAGATATCTGTGACATGTTTTTAATTTTCCTTTTCATTGCACTCGCAGGTCGTTTGTGGGACTTCATGTCACGTTTAATTCAGAGCCCATTTATCATACTCATACTTCTACCAAGAAGTAGTAATATGCCTCATATTGAAGTGCGAGGTGATATTTATGTTTACTTAATACATTTTATTTGTAAGCACTGTATATATAATTCTGGATTGAGTAACTCTAACGTCGCTTAAATAAAAAGTAATATGCAATCTTTATACATGTAAATTATATAATGTAAGCGTTATCATATAGAAACAAAATCAAAAGGTAGGTTACATTTATATATAAAATTGAGGTTTTTATGTGGCCACCTATTGTTGTTACTAATTGGGTCGTTGCCTCAGTTCTTGTAAATTATTTATTGGTTAAATTATTTACTTAAGAATATGTGATGGGCCAGAGAAAGCTCCTGTGTTTCATTAATTAAGTATTTAAATTAGACATAAAAGGCTCCATTGGTTTGGCTCCACAGTAATGAAAAAAAGAAAGATCAATACAATTTTGGCTCTTCGAAAAAGTACTAACGTATATAATCACTTAACATCTACCTATTGATGTTACTTCTTTATAATAAGAAGGATAATAAATTGCGTAAAATTAGTTGCAGTTAAGTATGCTTTACTTGAAATAAACTTTTTATATCAGGAAATACCTACGTCTTGTAATTGAGTTTTAGTACTTCAAAAAGTATAGGTTTCTTTACGGCGATTACTAGAAGTAATGGACTTCGGTGCTCGTAAAATCGAGATTCAGGATTTGGAATTTAATTTAAGCGTGCAGTTAATAGTTATTATGTTTTACAACTCACAGTCTTTTTGAAGCTATTCCTTACTTCGTTCCTCAGTCTTATTGAATTATTTCCCAGCTTTCGCTTAAGTGTTAACATGTTTAATAGCTTTGCACTTAGTTCTTGCAATTTTAGGTTCAGGTTTAGGTTTTGTCATAAAATTAACATAGATACATTCGTTTGAAAAGGAAGTAAACTTCGCACATAAGTGCGAAACCTGTAAAGAACTGGTAGAATGGCTTGCTAAAATCAATAAAATTTCTACTTCAAACGGCCCGCGGAATCCAGGCGACAGACCGTTTTGTCAATACCAGTAATTAATAACCGTGGTTCGTCGTTCTTATAATTATTAAAGCTTACTGAAGCGAGAGTGGGCGTCAAGTTAACGTCAACTCCAACTAATGAGTGTTCCAAATGACAAATGCAGCATTTGAGACGGTCATCTTGAGGAAATTCGGCTAGATGTGGCCATTTGTTGCTGCTAATTGGATTGTTGCCTCAATAACTCACGTCTCGTAAGTTATTTATTGGCTAGAAGTGTTGATGTCGTTATTATTACAAAAATAAGTGAAAGAAATCCAAAATATATGCGATAGAAAACTTGGACAATTAAGTCATAGAATAAGTAGTTCCACTTTATTAATAAATCACAGAATTTTGAATTAAGTTTTTCAAATGCCTACATAACTCCGTACTTTGTGTAACAACATATACTTATGTTAGGCAGTCAAATTTGTAATTAAACATGAAAAATACCCGATCTAGTACCACTTCGTTCCGTGTGCCCATAACGAGCGTGCCCCAGTTCCGAAAGGTAATGACAAACGATGATATCTACACACGAGTCGCCACCCGATATCGTAGAATAATTTGACAAAAGCTCTCTTTGAAGGTGCTCTTTCTTCCTCAGATGAACGTTAATGTTAGAGATATAAATTTGTTTGTGTCAGCGTATAACTCATTTGCTGTAATGGTCCGCTAGGCAATAAATCATATCCCAAAACTTATTTATATTTGTTGCTCGTTTTAACGATCGTCTATTTAACCAGCTGGAACGGAGGCGACAAATAACAATTAAGTAAACATTAGTTTGCCAGGTGGTAGAACTCATGTAGTTCGACCGGGGAGGTACCACCGCCACCCTCATAATCCTCCGTGAA
>DWNR01004052.1:0-11215 GCA_018250455.1 Polygonus leo
ATAGGCTATAATTTATTTTGAAGATCGGGATACCAGATGTGGATATAGCAGAACAACGTTTGCCGGGTCAGCTAGTCGGAAATATATTTTCAATTAATAGAATGAAGATAAATAGAATAATCTTCGTAGTGTGAAACCTCGCGGTCGCCATTACAAGGTATTGCTCTATCGCTGTAAAACTAAGGGGCATGTTAAGTGATCGAGACAAAAGTGATATATAGTAGAACCGATCACTTAAGCTTGGCGTGAAAATATCGAAGCCATTAGCAATATTAAACTCTTACATTTCTATACATTTTATCGTACCTTAGATAGGGACACTTTTTTCATAATGAAATAAAAATGTAATGCATTTATACTAGTGGGTCCTAGAATGTCGTCTTATTAAAAAAAAAATCGAATAATAGCGCCACCTATCGGGTCCCAAAGCGGTCTATTTCTTAACTTGAAGTAAGTTACACATACGTGCAAAAAATATTAGTACCAGTTAAGTAGTTCCTGAAATGAGCGTGGGCGAATGGCATGAGATTTTTCATAAATGAAGTTACAAAATATACTGTTTCACTATTTGACATCATGTTACTAATGTATGCCACGCTTATTTTAAGTTACAGTGTTAACAAGATCAGTACATTTTTTTCCAGCCGTGTCATTACAAAACATTACAAACAGAATAATTTGAATTTCACTTAAGAAATAAAATGCTGATTAAAAGAGAATATAAACAACATAATCTCCTTCTACTTCTACCTTCAACGCTTCAAACGTAAATTTTGTCACCAAAAGTTGCAGTAACATAAAAATGAATACGCCATAAATTGCGCCAAACTTCAGATGAACTGCACAAAGGTACATTAAGTTCGCCAAATTCTACTTAAATGTCAAAATGGTTCAGAAATACCCAAATCAAACGGCTCCTTTACCGAGATTTGCAGCAAGTTTGTAATAATTTACTTAGCGCACGGGATCCCTAATTTATTGGAACAGTGGAACAGGGAAGAGTTCGATTGGTACAATAAATTTCAAATTTCATTATTTGAAGAGGAAGTCGCGAGTTGCCAATCGCAATTGGGTTTTCCGATCACGTCTCCATACTATTGGCGAGGATATTCGAGCCACCTGTGCCCGTACTCTATGAGGCTTTAAACACGCCTCTGCTCTCTCGATAAACCGACTGTGAAATATTCGCGGTGTACGCCCGAAGCCACATTTCCTTATGAATGATACATGCCATGCCGCTCGCTCCGTTTTCTAGCACAACGCGATCAAACTACCTACTTACTTGTAGTTATTGCATAATTCGTAAATTCAGCGGCAGAATCTGACTCAGTTCAGTCGGTGACTATATTTATATACAACGTTACCTATTCAAAGCTTACCTGCAGACTATATTTAGAGCTACAGAATGCAACGTAACTTAAGTGCGAGTGTGCTTTGTAAGGTTAAGCAGTTTGCGGGTGGTAGGTGCAAAGTGCTGAGTTTCCGATTGGTGAGCTATAAATAAACATTGTAACATTGTACTAGGAGTGTTCCGACTAAGCAACATTGAATGTAATGCTTATAGTCTGTTCGTGTGGATTAGGTAAACTTTGAGTAGTTATCTATCTAGTTTAAAGCCTCGAAATTGCAAGTATAATTAACGATAGTAGTATAAAGAGAACTAGCTCTGCTTGTACTAAAATTATCAGAACAAAGTTGAAGTATAAATAAGAGGTTTGGTACAAAATTGCATTTTCCATCGCGAGCCAGAGTAAATCAACCAACAATGCTGCCGTTTATGATAGCTATAAATTTTATACGTACGTAGATGAACATTGACCTATGGGAGGATGCCTAGATCGTAAAAAGTTGGCGATGGCGGAGTGTGGTCGTGACCGTATCTCAAATTAAATCTCACCAACAAATCTTCGCGGGATGAGCCGCGCTACCCACTACCATTGTTGCGGGTAAAATGTGTTCAACTTTACACTTTATAACTCGATCCGTTTTGTATTGAGCTCATTTTAGTGACTCTTAGTTATAAGATTTTATCTATTTAAAATGTATTTCGTATGTATGATAATGCGATACGTATTAAGTAGGTACTTCTACGTTATTATTATGTGATAATCATTTATTTACTGCTTTATAGAAATTGGAGGACATAATTTTGAACACATTCCTAAAAACGATTGTATTTTTAAGACTAAAATTTACCACTAAAATTGATGGCGTTCTAAGACTAACATTTACAGTACCTATATATGAGCTATGTACTAAATACCATTAAATTAATTTCAATTACTTTCAATTAGTTTTTGTATTGAAGACCGAACGTATATACAGTTATAGAGAACTAGGAATATATTTACAAAAGAAATATTGACATACAATGTTTATGTTCTGTAAAAACTAAAAGAAATTAAATAATATCCAATTTGTTCTTGTTCTTTGGTTCTTGTTGTGGTTATCTTTAGACAAATCTTTTAAGAAGAAATCGGTCTTTCGAGAAAAAAATGATCGTGTTCGTATTTAAAGAGCGAGGATATTTGTACTAGTCCTTTAGTTAAACGAGCACGCCAACTTGAACAAAGCTTAAACATAATGTTGGCGCGTGAAAAATCGCGTCTCGTGGTACGGGCGAGAGCTCATCTCTTGGCGGAGTCGCGGACGTAGCGACTCGCAATTTGTTACCGTTGCGCCTTAAAAATCCGCATTTTATTGTTCCGCCTCTCATTTTTACTCAAACGGTGCCCCTTCAGGGGTCGCATTCAGCTCCGGGCAAAAGTATTGTGGAAAAAACCGCGATGTCATTTCATTTCCAGTACGACACATTGTTTGCACGCTTGTGTGTGTACGTACTTATTTTTATTGGACGGATTTCGCAATTCATGAAAGGGATTATAACTTCCATTAGCATATTAAGTTAATGAAAATACATTTGCGTATAAAAGGAGCTTTTGTGTTGTGAAAGAAGTTGAAAATTTTAAATATAACGCTTTCAGCACAATAAGCAAAGGCTCACGTGTGGGTGAGGATTAAATCGTTTGAAAGGGTAGGAGTAAATTCTTGTGAATCGCACCTCGCTGACACATAAAGTGAAATAAATAGTGGGTACAGGCATTGCGTGCGGCGCCATCGACTGAAAGAAGGTAGGGTAACTGTCACTACCGATTCCAGACTCGATTTTATTTAATACAAGCATAGTGAAGTAAATGACTCAGCCACGGCCTCGAATCGGTTATAAATGATCCCTTTCGATTCGTATAAAGCCGTGAATAGTGGTAGAGCTTCTCTGCTTATTAAATGCAAGAACTTGCCAAATGTATGGCTCTTTATAAAATTTATGGTATTTTCTTCTTATAGGGCGTTGAAAGATAGATTTCAAATGACTTAGATGACATAATTATAGTTAAACACAAATAATTTAATTTTAATCTTCATATATTAAAATTCCGTGTAACAATATTCGTCCACGTTAATCTCCGAAACTATTTTAATTAAATTTTACCCACATGTGTAACTTGATGTATTTTGAGGAGGAGAATACTTTTTACCTCGATTATTGATAATTATATATTATAGTCGCACATTATAAGCTTCTAAATGGACATCTGTCGTGTTTAATGAGTGCCTATCACTATATAATAAGTTTTTGATTGATCCTGAAATTTATTGCGAATTTCGTCGATTTATGGTATTAGTAGAATCGAACATACACGGAGTATGAAGTGACTAAGAAAATCCAAACCGATTGATTTACAAACACCGCACCGTGTTCCAAAACATAAATTGCAGACGCAGTTCCAGTCGACAAAGTGAAATAGAACTCGACTAGTAAATTTGTAACCTGCCAAACGAGCAATAGAAAAAAAACCCACGAAAGACCCTACAGGCCGTAAATACATGTAGAAACAGCAAAGAGACTGCGACTATCTCGAGTGTAGGATTTACGGCTTTCGAGTACCCTACACAAGCTGGATATGGACGTGTGAGAGGCAAGCTGTGTTTGCTGCCGTGTCACACCTTATATCAACGAAGGGGTTGGCTAGTTCAAAGCAGATGTTGCTTACTTTGGTGGCGGACAACTAAGCTTACTGTCAGTTGTAAGGCTTTGTACATTACAGAAGGCAAATATAGCAAACAAGATCAACTAATAAAGTAAATCTCAGATCGGAGAAAGAATAAAAAAATGAATATTTGTCTTTAGCGATCATTCGTACAAGTACGCTTAGAGTTAATGTTTCTGAATCTGACACAGCAAGACCGTTATGGTCGCACCTTTTATTTTATACGAAGCTAATAATTCTCTTTCATGTACCACGCACTGCTAGTTTATACATTTTTGTTTATAATATGTTAACTGCCTTATAATTGTAAAAAGAAAAACGAGACTTTGATATTTTTCCAGCAGATGTTTCTAAGTCTGCAATGTATATTAACAATGATAGATATATACCTAACTCATAGAGATAAAATCTGTGCATATCTCGTGAAGAGCAGCTGCACTAAAATATATTTTTACTGAAAATAATTAAGGTGTCGAGATGATATTTTAAATAAACGAGAAAAGGTAAAAAAACGCGAAATGCTAATATGAAAATGTTACTCAGTAGTTGATTAAAAAGAACGTTGGCTGTTTATAAGGCGGGCATTGGCCGGATCCCATTCAATTCGGTCTTGTCGACTACATTAAACTGATTGCTGCAATTAGCGAATGGTGTAATTCTCGTTTTTCAACCGCCTCCCGTCACCCCCCCATCGTCGGAGCCTCCAGGAAATTACTTGAGCCCAGCAGGTCGCGGCGACTTTCCTGGGATTAAATAAAATTGAAGAACTCGAATGGAATTGTTTTGGATTTCTTGCTTTGATCACTTTAGCTGTCAGTATTAACATCGATTGTGGTCTTCATTATAGTAAGTGGATTGCTAATCGTATTTATTTTCGAATTGGCAGGATTTTCGGTCACCGACGGCGACAACAACAACGAAGGTTTCATCCATTATAATGTAATTACTTTACTTTGATCGCAAATTTTTCAAGTATATAGGATACTGTAGGTTTGTACAATCAATGAATGAAAACAAGGCCTTACAAGACTTACTTCTAGCATTTTTCCATATAAAATTACTTTATCGAGCAAAAAGCTTTGCTTAAACAAATCAGAGGAGAGTAGTTTTTCCACGAAATTTTGCCGTCTCGTCATATAAATATCCATCAAGTTAAGTCATATTTTATGAAAATATTCATGTTCTTACGTGAAATTGAAACAGACGTTAGGATACCATGACTAAGAACAATAAAGGATACTAAGTAATAAATTTTGATGTACCTATATAATTTATGTCTATAGTCCAGGATAACTGCCACTATGCTGGCATGACTAAGTATACTGGACAGTTTATGGAGAAATTGGCGGGGAGTCGCGAGAACCCGCACCAAGTAACCTGCTGGCGACGGAGAACGGTGTGTGCAAGTTGATCTTGCCTTCACTAACAGGCCTGGTCGGGGGAGTCGAGCACGTGTCGTTGGTTGACGTCTGGTGTTGAGCACGCAGCCATACATGTGGGGAGATACGACACAGGCTGGTCTGGCCAGCGTCACTTGTCAGACGACATCGTTGCGTTCCCGTGTCTCCACCAAATGTAACGATGTGAAATACCCTCAGATTTTTTAGTCGGTTGGAGCTCGACATAACCCTCCATGGGCCCCGTGATTGCGGGAAAAAGGTGCCTAATCGGAGACATCTAATTTAAAATCCAAACATCTCATATACCTAATTGCATACAGCATACAAGTGTAGCTATAACTAGTATAGCTAAATATACATAAATCTCCGAAACACAAACTACATCAATAAACAATAATACAATCAAAAATTGACCTTTATTTTCTGAATAAACAGTATTGAATCAGTAATGGTAAAATATGTTGACATTACCGTATAACATGTTGCATGGGCGGATGAGTGTAAGCGAAATGATTCATTAGCGACAGTTTCTGCACGAGGCTTGTATATATTGTAGATTCAAAGGCGGAACGTGGCAAAGTGATATATATTTGGGCAGTGTCTCTGGAACAATGGAAGTTGTGTCGTAGTTTTGTGGAGGGTACATAAATGTAGCAATAAACGGCGCGATAGTGGTCGCTCTTGTGGTCTTGCATAATCGTGTAACGTGTAGAGTATAATGGTAGGCGACGAAGCGAGATAAAGTATTGATATTGTGCGCTAAATGTCTGTGTCAAATCCTGTTAGGTTTATATAATTGTTTCTAGGCTGCAATATATTATATAGAAGAAAGAATAATTTAAGTAACTTTTAAAATGGTGCTATTTGTTAATTTTATTGACTTAGGTATATTTAGTTCTGGCAAAGAATAACGCGCACTCTTACTGTGGATATCATAGCTCTAACCAGGCATTGAGCTCAACTGAGGGGATTTTACTATTGTAAGCTTATGCCCAGCAGTGGACTTTTGAAGATTAGTACGAATGGATGGAACCATTCAATATTGTAACATAATAGAAAAGCCGAAAGCGAAAAGGTACCTTGCGTATCCTTGTGTTGCGTGTTTGACCAGCAGTTCGGGATAGTGGGGCTTAAGCCGTAGGTCCCAGAGCCTTATTTGTTGTTGAGACAGCTTCTACAGCAGCAGCCGTGCTACATTTATACGTCAAAAA
This sequence comes from Polygonus leo, assembly GCA_018250455.1. NCBI lineage: Eukaryota > Metazoa > Arthropoda > Insecta > Lepidoptera > Hesperiidae > Polygonus > Polygonus leo. Next base: position 6,661 of record DWNR01004052.1, read on the forward strand.
TGTGTTGGAAGACCTACTGTCACTGTCAGATTACTTAAAGTGGATCTTACGTATTAAACACTCAAAAGCAATACTCGTAGATTAATATGAAGCAAATTGAGTGTTCTGCTAGTACTCCCAATGTATTAAAAATTAAGAGCATGTTAATCTATTTATGTTACATTTGCGAGACCTACATATAGGTATTCGGTCTGGCTTAGTTAGGCTAAAGTACTTAACGAAGGTACGGGGAATTAATACACCCCACTTGTCTTCTCCCTGTAGTAAGGTGCTCTAAGAGCATTTCTCAGGTAAGCGACACCAGGATTATAAACAACTAACTGGACCCGCAAACACGAAACCAATGTTGTTTAATCTCTATAATAAATTTAGGCGAGCATTAGTAGGCTAAACGACGGTCCAAAATTCGGTTTCCTTATTTTACATTTACTTAGTATTCTTTAAAGGAATAGTACATGCAATCCGTCTATTATATTCAGTGACTCGGTGCTTCATTTATATATATTAGAGATCGCCTCGCGCTCGTAATTCGAGCATGATACTCGTAAGAACAAATAAAAAAAAATTAAGGAATTTTGTTTTTTGTCACGTTGTCAACAGACTTTACGCATAAACATGTGTGTGTCTTTGACACGCGTACGGTAGTGTGGGTAATTCCTTTTTTTAAACAATGAATTTATAGTGTAATATTAATAAAAATATTAGGTTTCTGCACTTCTTCTCCATATAAACTAACCTTTTACCAAATTTATATTCCTCCGACCCCGTAATGTCTCTAAAAAGGGGTACAAAGTTTTTGCTTCACGTATTAATTTATTGATTTGGTAAACGGTCAGCTGTCCATCTGTTAGTAAGTGATCATTGCTAATCATAGACAGCCCTAACCTGAGCCTGAGTCATACTTGAGGTTGACCAAATACTGTCCAAATATTTGTTGTTATAGCGTCTATAAAATACACTTTATATATATATATATATATAATACATTTTCAATTTTCTGCATATTACGTTCAAGATAAGACTATGGTAGAGGGACGCATATCGAAGTTTTATTAATAGGGTCCTGTATGCATTCTTTAAAAGGAAAGTATAAATGTATATCATGTACATGTTAGGAACCCTAAAACATAACAAATGTAATGTACACAATGAAAACAAATGGGTAAATACAACCTGTGGGATTCTCGCCCACTCTCTTTTACCTTCAACTCTGTGTACTAGAGGCGAACGGTAAATGTCGCGTTAAAATGTAACGAAAATATGTTTCAGATTTATTCGCAAATTAGATAGACTTGTCGGCGACACCGTGTTCACGGACACGGCATGACGGTTGCAGGAGTATGTTCACGTAATTTTCTGTATCGATATTCCGAAATATTGTGTCGTAACAGGTATTTATGAATATCGATAATATAGTATCGATTTAACATGATAATTTGCCCAGACAAGGCGTCTTTGTATATCGTATTCCTACAAATATATCGCACTTGCGTATCGCATCAAACTAAGCATCCCAATATTATATAGTACATTATAGTTAAAATAAGATTTATATTGTTTTAAAAAATCAAATAAAAATACTGTCATTTAAAAAGGTACCTAATCGGCTTATAGCGGTCAAGTTATTGCATCTAAAACAATACAACATTGTCTATTTCGCCGTTCTTTTTTTCTTTTTTTATAAGACTCATCAAAGAGAGAATCATCAAAATCGGTTTACAATTGGCATATTTTTTTTTTAAACCGGTAAAATGTATCTCTATTTCTAGCAGGCCGGGGCTTAGTTACTTTTAGATTATTGCATCACATCATTAATAAATCTTTTTTGCTACTATTGTGTGAATCACATTATTCGTTTATAAAGACCAACGTATATTTTTCTTTGTCAGCAATGTACGAGTATTATAAATAAGTTTTGCTTCTACGTATGAATGTATAAATATTTTCACTGTTCTTTTACACGAGCCATTAGGTTATGAAAATATCGCAGTACCTTCATATCAAAGGACTAGTGGTTTAGAAACGTAATAAAAGGAAACTCGAAATGCTCGAACAGGCCGGCCTTCGGTCAGCAAAGAGGAACTTTAACTAGCTGTTACTTTACGTTATAACCTGACCATCAACTTTACTGAATGCGGCGCTGGAAGTTTCGTATGCGGGCACTTTGTACATGTGAAATGTTTATTTATTCGTATCTATAACCTACGTATGTGAGTTTTTGTCTATATTCTCAAATGTTAAAAAATAGGGGTATGCAATGGTGAGTTATTTTCATGTTTTAACTGTTTTTGAAGTGAAAACTTCTTTAGCAAGGATATGATGGAAACGCGTCAGAGCCGTATTTCTGCTTAAGGAATTGCAAAATAGTCTGTAATTATTTAACAAGTGAAGTCAAATCCTGTGTCAATTATTACGTCGTTTTGGTCCTGTGCACCGCTCACAAGAACCAATTAAACGCTCAGCGACAAAGGTGCGTCCTAAACCTCACACTTCGCGCTCTCTGTTTCACGCATCGATACGGTGTGATGTTTTTCTGTGGTATTCTTTGTTTTTTATGCTTGTACGTATTATGGTTCAAAAGATACTGCCCTGTGATAGACAGACGGACGATCAGCGATCTCTCAGTAATAGGAATCTAACCTACCTACATATATCTGACAGTTGGCACACTTTGGGTTGGGGACAGTTTTCATCTGTATTCTAAGAAGTTAAAAATGAGAGGCAAGCAGTGTAGTATTATCTTCGTCTAAAGGAATAAATGGGCCGGAATAAAAACGAAATCAAAGTGTATTCAGACGGTACGGCTCAAGTTAGATGTTGATTTCGCAATAGGTTATAAAATATATATTTGCTTCCAAATTTTTAACTTGCAATTTAAAAAAAAAATGTGGAATCATTGACAAATCTTCAAGAAGTAACATCTAAGCTGTGATAGCCTATTGGTAGATAAAGCAACTATTAGTACCGGGTATCCGGGTTTGATTTACAGGCCTTTCAAATAATAGAAGTTCTTTATAAATAAAACACTTCGTGACAAGTATTATTTACAAATAAAATGGCACTGGATAAATGGAATGGAACAAAAAATGTTATACCTGTATAGGCTGTATATTCTTATATTATTGAGAAATATAATAATTTTAATATAGTTATATATAGTTACTATAATATATTAACATATAGGTATATAGTTACTATACGAGTACTCATATATGGTTAAAATTCAAATATCATTTCAAGACACATCGCCTTCTATCGTAATATCTTATTGTGTATAATCCAATAAGTTTAACAGGCTATGTATAATGCCTACACACGCCTGTATTTGGAAGACAAATAAGGACTCTACGAGACCAAACATTCATGTTTTTATTCAAAATAAAACCCGTAAAAGAAACGAAAACAGCCCGGCATTTATCCAGGTATCTAGTCTGACATCCGGTTTATTCCAGGGATGAAGTTACGAAGAAATAGACGTAATAAAATATACATTTTACGACATGGCAGGGAAAATTGCTACATAAACCGCAATTATTTCGGCGTAAGGGCATCACAACAATATCGTGTCTAACGTGTTATGTTATGTTGCACGATTCTTGGGTTGTGATAAAGAAATATAATATTATATGCCGTGTTATATAGTAGTCTCATATCTGGTTTGATAACCCTTATATTTGTATATTATTATTATGGTAGCTAGCTAACCCGGCTTACGTTGTTATGGGATATAAATTAAAATATAAATATCGCTGTTAAAAAATAGAGGTTGATGGTAGAAGAGAGATAATCTTAGAGTGGTACGTATTTTTAATGGCACATGATAAAAAAAAAGTTACACAAAAGTACTGAGTATAACAATATTAATGAAATCATAAAACAAATGGAAATCTTGTATTTTTATTGCCAAAACGAGTAATAATATTTTGAAAGTTTGCAGTTATATCTGGTTTGCAATTATCGTAAATAAACCTTTTTTTAAAGCTTTCACATTGACATTAAGAATTTTGGGGGGGCCATGGCCCCTGTGACATGACATGAATTTAAAGAAATTGTTAATATCTACAAGACTAACAAAAGCACTGTTAGGTAATTTACAGTCTTCCAGGCCGCGAAGGAGGTCGCAGGTGCTTACTTTGCTTGAATGAAAATGAAACGCCTCTCATTATTTGTCTATATCGCAAATAAATCTGCTCTCATTTACAGAAAAAGTATGAAATGTTCCATAAAAGACATTGTTCTATCTATTTCGAATGAAAATCATAATGGAAGCTTTGTTTGTGCTGTCGTTTTTCAGGTAGTACCAAGTATAGTGGAATAATCCTGTTGTACTTAAAAATCGCATCTCAGTCTATTGTTCGTCTCAACAATGGGTAACTGAACCGGTAGCTGGTGAAAGAAACAATGGGATACAAATTTATAATGCAGTCTGGAAATGAATCACGTCACGCTCCCCTCCTTCGGGGCTGCTCTGAATGGAAATGAACAACAAATGCTGGCTCGACGTGGACAAGAATATAAATATGTTCGGATAATTAATCTATTCTTCATTTTTTTC
>DWNR01004053.1:0-11214 GCA_018250455.1 Polygonus leo
TACACATCAAGTACGTTTGTAATCCAAAAGATATATTTAAATCCGTGAGGTACACCCGCGATTCTGACACACACCATATCTAGACTGTTTTGTGTGAATGCTCCATCACAATAACTAAATACTTTGTACAACTTTGAATAAAATTGTTTACCTACCCAGTATTTTATATTATGGTCTCGGGCCCATTATAACTTTTGTCACCATTACGAAAAGAGAACAATGGCGTTTGAAAGGCCGTGGCGATCTTATAGTGAGGCGTACGGCGAACGTACTACGAAACCTATTTATAGTGGGCGCGTACAAAATGTCCTGTGAACCAAACGTCCACATGAACGTAGGTGCAGATAGCGAGAGTGCCGTGCAATCGTGCGTACATTTTACTACAGAAGGGGAATTTGGGGTGAAACCGGGAGCGCTCCCCCTACCGCCCCCGTCTCCCCTAGTTTCCGTCTCGATCGAAGCACACCCACATCGAGCGTAGTGGCGGCCGCATTCGGGCGCAGTGCTCTCTCAAAATAGAAAATTATCGCAATGGAACTGAAGGGAAAGGTTGCTTTGATCACCGGCGCGGCTGCCGGCATCGGCCTCGCGTACAGCGAGGAGCTGCTGAAGCAAGGAGCCAAGGCAAGTCAACCCTTTCTTAAGTAAACACCACAATTGCGCACATGCTTCTTTACGACCAAGTAATCTTAAGTTCAAGGTAAAAGGTTGATGTATATGTTCTACAACATATCTAATGCTATTATTTATAATAAAATTTATAATTGTGTCTTAAATAACCGTAATTTAGAGAAGAAGTCCTTGGCCGAGCATACCTATTTGTATTGATTTTTGCCGGCGCCCCGAACGTTGGATTAACTTCCTTTTGCGTTTCCTTGTGGGTTACTGTGATAAGAGTATCTGTAGCTATGTATTTGTTTGTGTATTGATTGCAAAGAGTATGTTTGAATATAACCACTTGCGCTTAAGCAGTTAATAATATATTGTTAATTAGCTTTGAACAACAACTTTGATCAAGCTAAGACGCAATAATTGAAACATAATGGTGTTTGATATATAAATTAATAAAATAATCATTGTTCAATAACTTTTCATTACATATATTAACGAAATAACTAATATTTTAGTTTTGTCTTTTTCTTGAATCTATTGAGAACAAAGAAATCTTAGCAAAAATTATGAACACATAGCTACATATAACAATACAAAGCCTTTGTTTGATTTTTGGAAAGTGTTAAAAATATTTTCATGGCAGGGCAGATAATTTCAAATAAAATGTAAGCACCTTTACGGCATACAAGTCATAAAACCAATAAAAGTAAAAATCTATTTTATGTCCCAGCATAAAGACGAGTACCTATTTAATTGTCACTTTTTACTATAACTCAACGAAGTAAATATATATGGCTCTCGCGGAGTTGTTTTTAGGATGTATGTACTGAATATCGATATTGTGAATATCGATTTGCGTTTTTGCCTTATTTGTGTATCTATTGCGTTTAAAGTTACGGAAACATTTAATTATAAAAATAATTAAATATTATAATTGTCCGTGAATATAATACAATATATGACTGCGATAACACATATGATAAAGGAAAAAAACGTAGCAGAGAAATCTTATTTTACCTAATATTGATAACAAATTACTATTAGTAAACTTATTTTTTTAAATCTTAACTCTGGCGATTTAGCGAACAGTGCACCTGATTGAAGATGGACACCGCCTTTGAAAGAAAGCCCTTTAACTAATTAGTTTACCCACAATATTACTGTGCCTACAAAGTTGCAGTGAGTCGATAATAGTATGTCTAGTCTAGACTTATAGTGTGTGAGTCCATAATCACGCCACATGCGAACACCTTGAAGGCTTCGCGGTATGTCCGATCCGCTGGTATCGATTACGAAATGTGACAACATTCACAAATGTTTAACTTGTTAACTTCGATATGTACTTATAGCACATTATATAATATAGACTATCTAAAACTTGAAAAGATTGTTCAATTTATATGCAATTTACATTTAATTTTTGGACATTCTAACATAACAGTTTCATGTTACCTTTTATCGTTTATCTAAACTATCATTAATTTACTAAATGAAGGATAAAGATGGAGTTTTAGTATCTAATAAAAGGTTCATTAAAATATTTTCTTACAACTGTCCCATATAGAATTCTGTATTTTAATATCTTAAAATATTTATGTTCATTGATTTAAAATAAATTTAAACATGTTAACTACCTTACAAAAACTGCGTTATTAGACAATTCTACTGCAAATATTTGATGTTGTTGGTCCACAGCAATACCAAGATTTAGTGAAGAATCACCGATCTAAACGAACGCGAATTATTTAAAATTTGAATTGAATGTTAATAATTAAATTAATTTCCTCAGGTTTCGTTGTTCAATAATTAATTATATTAATCATTTTCACAGGTTTCCCTGTGCGATATAGATTCTGAAATCGGAGAGCAGGTTTCGGATGAACTGGGCGCCAAATATGGACGGAAGAACGTTCTCTTCTGCCAGTGTGATGTCACCGACTACCCGCAGTATGAGGGTAAAGATTTTAATGTTTTATTATTATTATTTAATATATGAGGAAAATCCCCATCCTTTTTTAATCTGTATGCTGAAATATTTTTTCAATATATTTTTTAATATATAAAGAAAATAATATTTTTATTGACTCATCTAACTTATCCCGTCTCGTTTACGAATTTATTACTACACGTGAGTCACTAACTGACAATAGCTACGAGTATTATGTATAGGCTAATAGATTTTTTGGTTTCACGTTAAAATTATTCGTGTGTGATACAGCATAAAATAATTGTTTATTTAAAATAATTAACATATTATTTTGCAGCTACTTAAGTGCCTATTAGGGCTTACCAAAATGTTAATTATAATAAAAATAGGCAAGTAAAAATATGTATACGAGTATGTATTTAAAAGTATTATTTTTAATTCTAACATATCTATGTATGTAGATGAATATCAGGCTAAGTTATATACTAACTATGCAGGTATATTCAACAATATTGTGACGTGAATTTGTTTTTAAGTTTAAATTAAGTAGGTTCGTATTTTAAATTAATGGATCAAATAACTTTTATTATATTTTTATAGTAACATATTATACACTTATACATATTATTTGCAGAGGCGTTCGAGATGACGATAAAAGTGTTCAACAGACTGGACATCGTGATAAACAACGCTGGAGTCATGAACGACAGATTCTGGGAGTTGGAGGTTGATGTTAACTTGGTAAGTTTTTTCTATAAGATAATAAGTTTGATTGTACAGCCAGGTATATGATGATCACCAGCGCCACCCACGTAGTCCTCTGTAATTATTCTGTTTTGGTTTGGAGAGGTGTGATTGCAGGCTATACTGACACACGAGACGAACATCCTAGTCCATAAGGGTAGCCACGCATCTGTGGTCAACCTCAGGAAAGATTCAATCGTACTAAGGGATGATTACCAATGCCCATGGATGGCAGTGACCATTTACTATCAGGTGGACTGCGTTCTCGTTTGTTGCTTTTGTACGATAAAAAAAACCTCAAATATTTTTAGAATCATGAGTCTAAGATGAGTTTTATAAGCGTCTGGCTTATAAGATGCTTATTTATCAACTCTATGTATACCTACTCTAATGTGTGCTAATGACTATGTTATATACTGTTTACATAGGTAAAAATAGTAGCTTATACGAATGTAACAAAATTTAAATCGCACATAAAAAAATAAAAAAATCAGTAATTAAATATCTCTGTACCTACAGTTATTTTCGTTGGCATTTTGATTGTCAATATGCGACGGAATTTTCAATTATTCATTCACCGCTTTTTTGTGAAGTGACAATTGAATTTAACTAATAAGTTTAATCATAGCCGATCAGCGTCGGGTTCGATTCTCGGCCAGCCAGAACGATTGAATTATGAATTTTGAGTTCTATTCTGATTCTGAATGGTTGTGCATTCGTCATTTGCGTGTCCATGGCGCCGACCTATAGATTTTTTTATAAATCATCAGAAAAAGTTATGCCATATGACCTGTGAAAATAAGCAGTTTTTACCCTGTGTAATAAAAAATGACGACTTTAAACCAAATAAAATATAGCCTTTTTTTAAGTTGGATAAAGTATACATCTTATTAGCCCGGAGTAACATCATGACACAATATTTTTATATATAAAGATAGGATAATTTAAGCGGCAATTATTCCTTCGATTCAGAAGTTTAGTAAGCGTTAACTAAGCCGATTAGAAGCTGCGGTGTATGCGTTCAGTATAGTGTTAACTTATCCTGGGTTAATCCTCCCCAAGTAATCGGCTTGAGGCTTACAGCTCAAGACACTTAAAAAGGACTCCAATTTAACCTCTTCCTACTCCTTCCTACCTACACAGGACACAGATAGTGTGATTTAATCAAAATAGTATATTTTTCATTGTTGTCATAATAAGATATGTCTACCTGAGCAACATAGCACATGAAATCTGATATTTGATTTACTAAGAATTTCATAATTAGTTCCAATAATTTTATAACAGGACGAGAGTAGTTATAGCTAAGCTTGTTTGTTGAACCCAGACGAAACACTTGTTGCATTCATTAAACCACAGCCGCATTGCGACATTGCGATAGTTTCATTTATTTTCCTTACCGCCATGTGCTAATAAATCGATCAATTTCATACATTCAATAGGTTCAATGTAAGTCATCTCAGATTTTTGTGAATAATTGTTATTGGTTGGGCAGTCGTAGAATAATGTATCCTTCACTCCCCGTCGTCGATGGTCATGCATTGACGTAGATACCTATCTAAAGATGTTTTAATTTAATAACTCTGACATTGCATTACCTTATTTTTTTGTTTTATTTTATGTTAATTATCAGTAACCGCTTTTAATACGCAATTAAAGGCCGTGAGAGTTAAAATTGGCCTAAGTCAACATTATTTTATAACTCGATAACATAATATGTTATAGGTATCTCTTTTACTAAATTACGGTTAACATATATGCTGATTGCTGTTAAATTGGTATTTTTAATATAGCTATAATTTTTACATATTCTTTTACTTGTAAAACAGGCATATCAGCTTTTAGACATTTATTTCGTATTTCTTGAAATAATTAAACGGTAGACTGACTGATCGCAACCTATTTACCTCTTTATTCTGCCTTGACTGTTAAGCGTTAGCATATTGCATTGTCATTGTTCAATTATGATAGACGTGTTTCCATGTTCTCAACTCTTCTTCTTCTTAATATACAAAAGTCTTATGTGACAATACTTAACAAATTCCATCCACTAATCAACTTAACAGAAATCCCGTTTACGGTCTATTTGTCTTGTCAGTATTAGGTATTACTACTAGGCATTATGCAAGTCAACAACATTTAGGTTAATGTTATTAAAATCTCATGATTGTTCCGTGAGGCAAGGCAATAAGAGTAACTACTCGTATTGCCTTGCCTAATAAACTTATTAGCTTGTGTTGTTTGCAACACACAGTTTTACTAGTACGCAGACAGGATCGCAACAGACTCCTCTTTGTTGACAATCCATAGAGGTTGTTACGGTCTTGGAGAGGCATCTATGCCTGTTATGCTTACACACGAGACGGACATCTTAGTCCTCCGGGACGGTTATCCATTTGTCGTTAACTTCAGGTACGATTCAGCTGTACTGAGGGTAGTTTGCAAAAGTTCATGGGCGAAACTACTTACCATACCATACCAAGTTGATTGTATCGCTCATATGCCATGCATACGGGGCTATGCATGCTTCTGCGGAGCTATGCTTCCTGTAATCTGTATTGTTTTGACTTCAGAATGGAGTAATTCGCGGTACCCTCCTCGCGTACCGTTTCATGGGCAAAGACCGTGGCGGCCAGGGCGGGACCATCATCAACACTGCATCGACGGCGTTCAACAGGCCCCAAGTCTCCACGCCTATTTACACTGCCACTAACTACGCCGTAGTAGGGTTGACTCGCTCGTATGGGGTGGGTATTTTAAAGTATTTTTTCATCTTTCTTAAAATCTTTATGCAAACTTTGCCTAAACCTAAATTATAAGATTATTTTTTTAATTAGGACATTTGTATATGAGTCGCCAGGAGTGGTATTTACTAAATCGGTTTTTTAAAAATAATTAACACGAAAAATAAACACATAGTTACTTTACGTTCTGATATGAAATAAGATTATAACCATCTTTCGGATATATGAAATTTATGTAATTTATTTCGAATCGCTAATGAGGGACATCCTAACACTATTAGGCCTTTGTTGTTAATATTTCAGCAGTCTTCCCCAATCGAGTGAACATTATTCTTAAAATATATTCATGTCATCACAACTTGCTCCCGTGAAATTGTGAAACACATTAATTCTATAAAAATATCCATAGGACCAGTACCACGTGAACCTAACCGGAGTGAGAAGCCTCGTGATCTGCCCGGGGCTCACTGACACTGGGCTCGTGAAGGAGATCCGCAAACAGCTCATGTCCTCGGAATACGAGGCTGCCTGGCAACGAGACAATGCTAACTGCAAAACCCAGAGGTAAAATTATTTGGTATGTTTTAAGAATTAAATAATGTTCTGCGTCAACTCATTGGTCCGTTAATTTATTATGTGCCAGGTGGTTGAATTCGTGTAGTTCCGGAGATACCACCGTCAATCTCAATCCTGTGCGAAGCAATTCTTGTGTTTTCTTTGTGTTTATTTGCCGGTCAAGAGGCACATCTTAGCCCTCAGAAATATCAAACGTGTGATCAATGTCAGGTACGATTAATTCGTATTAGGGGATGATTACTCTTGTTTATATGCGACATTGAACACACATCATCAGGACTCAAGTGCTAGCTCGTTAACTGTCGTGCTAACTTTATACGTAGAGGTTTATATATAGAGGAAAAATGCCAACAGGAACACCTACATTACATAACAGAATATTTATCTACAGTCTTGAACCTACCTGTCACCTGGTTTTTTAATATTCATCTGCGCGGATGTCCAGCAGCATTCCATTAACTTTAATTTGAACGCTTCCAGCGCCGAGCACGTAGGGCGGGCCTTGATCGAGATCCTCGCAAAGGGCCAGAGCGGCTCCGTGTGGGTGGTGGAGAACGGCCAGCCGCCCAGGGAGTGGCGCGGTTAAATCTTACGGCAGTGTGAGTCTACGAAGTGTTTCCATGTCATAGAATTGTATTTTATTATTCTATGGCCAAGCGAATATCTTGCGTTTAATACGGATTATGATTACCCCCCAAGTTGTCATAATGAGGGGGAGTGGATTGTAACGTTACAAATGAAAATGTCCTTGGGATGCAATTGATGTGAAAATAACGGTTCATATCATGTAAAAATATAAAATGGATTCATATTACCATAATATTCTGGATTTTTCTTCAATTACGGTACTAATACTACGGTAATTGGCCAATTTCGTGTTAAAAACCACAAATTTTATCCTCTCTTGCATCCCAATCAGTGGGCAAAACGCAACGTAAATCCCTGTGGCAAAACAAACTGAATGTATTCAAAAGTTTCTTAAATATTTTGGTAGCACGATTATTATGTATGTCTGTCAAAATTTCCATCTTTCTATGTACTAGATTAACTATAGTTATAATTGCCGAATCGTAGTTTAGAAACGAGCCATGGAAGTAATTTATTTTTATTAAACTTTTGTAATGTTAACTGTAAAGATGATTATTTCATTCAAACTGTCCTGCCTAGGAATTCTCTTTTATATATACTTACTTATCCGCGTTTTTATATTCTTAAACAATTAGTATTAATTTACGAAATATGTGTGACAATATAATTAAAGTATCTTGTCGTGTTGAGTATTAATCACATTATGTATTAATTTTTAAGTAATACACGTACCTACACACCACCACTCACTAATCTTTTATCTAATGGAATTTTACTTAGCACTTATGCTACGATATTTATATGCTTATTATGGATATATCAATAACAATGAATATGTATAAGCAAGACACTTATAGCTGTATTAAGGTAAGATGTATATAATTTCATTCTCTAGTATAGTCCCCTGTGTAAGAAACGGTACTTATATTTTTTATCAAAATGTTTTATAAAGTGTAATATAACGTAGAAAGTAATCGTGTATTAACTATCATATTTAAAATGTATTTGAAACATGTATGTGTATTATTGCATTTATTAAGTGAAATTATAGCCTATTTAGGTATTTACTGACATTTTGTGCCATTAGATCAAGTATTATAATCTCAGTGATTGAAAATAAACTCTTAAAGCATTTTCTTTTGCTTTAGTAGACTATGACCATTAAAAAAGCACTAACCATAAAGGTATTCACTATATGTACGAAGTTTTTTTTTAATGTTTTACTGAATATTGTACCATAATGCATATTGAATATCAACGTTTCACGGTAAATATTTCCATCTTTTGTTCAATGTGGCTCAAAGGCGTATGTTTAAGCTATACCTTCATATTAGTGGTTGAACTCTTTTAGCGTGTTATTGTTATGATAACTAATGCAAGTTAGCTTTTGGTGTGTAAGTTACAAATGTCAAACATTTTGTTGCTGTATTTCCAATTAATTGTGGAATTTAAATATATTTATGGAGCTTGTATCGTTAAGAAATTTTCATTGTCATTCCTGAGATTTTTTTAGTGTAATGGGAAAACGGAATGTAATGAAAACATGTGAAATGCTAAGACTTGTTATGCTAGATTCACACAAGGATAAATTTTTAGGATGGGACAACAAAAGCATAGCATATTCTATGTTAACCCAGCACATTTTTGGATGATTTATACAAACTGCTCATGCTTTTTAACCAGCTTACTAGTTAACTAGATCTGTCTTAGCACATTTACATCCCTCTCTTAACATTGCCCTTGTGTAAAACCTGCATTAAGGAAAATTTTGATAAGTTAATCCTGTATTTAATTAACACCTACTTTTTATATGTTTTGTATCGAAATTTGTTACCCACTTGAGTGTGTTAAAAATATTGCTACATGTTTTATACAAGCTTAAGTATTTATTTGCAATAAAAAAAATATAAAAAATAAAACTTGATTTTAATTAAATAACCAGTTGGAAGATTTGTAGTAAATGTATATTTCCGTATTAATACAATCACCAGGTACAGCTTTTGAGTTACAATTTTACAAATATATTGTATTTTGTCAAAATCTTTACTTCAAATTTTCACTCAAAAAGGACTTTTTTACAGACATCTTTTACAATATACTTTACTAAGTGATTCCATTTTGACTTAAGAAACAAAAACAGTCCTTCGATAGAACAATTATTAACACTAAAATTTGTGTGATAAACGCTGGATCTCCTTCAGCTGATTATTCTCAGAAACCTTATGGCAGTAGCTCACTGCCACTATACAACATTCATCTTAAATATGAACAAGTCTACAAAGACACTAACTCCAGTGCAACTGCCATATGATTCCGCCGCAGTCCTACTATCACAATTCATTTACTAACAATAAAAATGACAGTCAATAAATCATCTCTAGTCATTCAGCGGAGCCGAAACACCTCGAAAAGTGAATAAAACCATACCATACGGAAACCTGGCCAGCAGAATTCTAATTCGCTCAAAGTATTTCAGCTCTCATTTCGCTACAAATATAACTATACATTTATTAGTAGGACCGCTCCGCATCTCCGTCGATTCGTCGCTTAAAAGGTAAAATTTAAAAACGCAACGATCGACGGCCACAATAAAACACGTTTACAATAACTAACATTCGTTACAATTTTATAGGCACAAACCGCGCATTATAGGGGAAGCTAGGAAAATATATAATTCAATCGGGCATGACATAAATAACGATTCAATTACACTACGCAGGGTTCCCTACGATAGCCTCGTTACAATTTACACGGGGAGGCCTTCTCGTTCTGTCTCCGTTCCACCACCTCGCCTCGACGTCGGGATCACAGAAATTTGTCTACTGCCACCGCGGCGGCCGACGGCGGGCCGTCCTCAACTGCACTCCTATACTTACGCTACGCTACTGTAAGCGCGTCTGGACGAAGTCGATTTGTTCGCACGCGTGCTCACGGGAATTTCCAACTGATACCTTCCATATATTGGATACAACACTATCACACCAAAACAATGTCCAGCTACTTAGATCCGTGCCACGTTTTAACTTCCCGTAAATACGTCTCCCACCTCTCATTTAATCGATTACGTTTTATTACACACTTCAATGACCAACATACACTTTTCCGTTACTTATTCCGTTTGTGATCAGTCCTCGCGATAATAAATTAAGATTCAGTATACTCTCCGTGTTGAACTGGCCCTACTTAGCTGTAAAAGAAAAAGAAACATATATTAAAATCATCTCTCTCAAAAATTGAAATATAACTTTTTACATTAAACTATAGTTATTATAAATTTTGGGTTTGACAGTGATCGTGGCTAGCAGTTTTTTATTGTGGATAAAAAAAAACACGTGCATTCCTCGGCTATAATTACAGAACATACCACATACATTAAAATAAATACCGGTCTCACTCCCTTTGATTTTTTGCTCTTTTATTTCTAATATTTATTGTTGTATAAGTGCTTGAAGTGATACATACTCTATGAAATTTGAATTATGAACTCTATGAATTATGAAACTGTAAAAATGTCGAAAATATTACTTTCTCATAGGGGGACCCCAAATAATTATTTTACTTTTCTCGTTTATACCCATCTCTGCATTTCTCGTTGTACCCATCATAGTAACAGCGAAGTCTGATATACATAGATAGATGATACCTGGCTACAGAACCTTTAAAACGAGATTTGGGTAGAGTTCTATACATAAGCTGTAACATATGAATGCTTGAAATTGTAATTGCTGTAAATCAAGAATACACAACTTCGCACCAGAGCCAAAAAAACTTCCTAAATCTTAGAAAAAAAACTTTATATTTATTCGATACTTGTAGACGGTCGAATAAATATACCTAATACCACGTGACGAATAAATATAAAGTTGACTGTTTTCTAAGATTAATAAATATAGTTTAAAAAAAAACTAAAAAAACACGCTTTTAGAGCATATCAAACTAAAAAGAGAAAAAATATTTTTAATATAAGCTGAAAACAATAATGAACGGAAAATACTAGTATTATTGTGAATAAAGCGTGGGGCG
>DWNR01004054.1:0-11214 GCA_018250455.1 Polygonus leo
AGTCCACCTGATGGTAAGTGGCCACTGCCGCCCATGGACATCAGTAATCATCCTCAAGTATGATTGAGTCATACCTATGTGTGATCACCGTGATGCGTTGCTGACCCCTGAGGACTAAGATGGTCGCCTCATGTATAGTATATTTTCGAACCGAAACACTAGAATTGCTTACACGGAAGATTATCACGGTGGCGGTGGGACCTCTCCGGACGAACTACATGAGCTCTGCCACCTGTCCAAGTTGCTGATCCGCTATGTCCGTGTGTATTAATACACAAGTACTCGTACCGCGACGAAAGCTTCCCGAACCGGTCATTTTCTCTTTCACCTTAATGAACAAAACAATTGCGACCGACGGAGCGTAGTTTAATCAGGCTTAATAAAGAGAACTCAATAAAAATAAGGGTAATCAGTTGTTTTGTTTGCAAGGGGCGCTTCGGCGTTTGGAGACGTATTTGAGTTTGGTCCTCTATTTTCTCGTAGAAACAGAAGAACCTGTATAGAGTATAAAGATTGCTGACAGGATACTATATTTTGTGCTGCGATTGTTTATTCTGTTTATGTTTTGGACGAATAGATAAAACTTTGACCTGATGGTAACACTTAAATAAGACACGACTATTTTATCCCGGGGGAGTAGTGACCCACTACTAGCGTTAACCATGAGTGCAATGCAATGCATTAGGTAAGTGTAATAATAAATAAAATATATATGTTACTAGAGGCAACATATTTATATTTTTTATTTTATATAGTATAGATACTGAATTACGGTTAAAATGTGTGCCGAACGTGTGGCGCAAATGAGTCTTAATAAAATGGCTGACATATATTTTCCTCTTTTGTCACTGTAGTCACAATAATTGTTCGTGTAAGTTAATTTTGGCCCCAGTCACAATAATTGTTCGTGTAAGTTAAATTTGAGCATTAGTAATATATCCACTTTACTAAATATCAATGAGTAAATGCTACTAATATTCTATATAGCAGGTAGGCTACGAACCTACTAATTTGCTACTTCAATTGCAAAACTAAATATTCAAAGTTTTGCTTTTCTCTTACTTATATAACAATGTCAAACTTTAATCAGCGCAGCCTTAGATTACTATTGTGTTTCTTACAGTCCAATATAGAACCTCCTTGAATGAAACCTTAAGCCGTGCGTGCATCAAACAGTGAAAGTGCGTATGTGATAATACATCTTAACAGTACTCCGCCCTAACGAAAGTAACTGACACCGATTCTGATGTATTAACACTTGAGTTGTACTTGAGTTGTTTGCCACTATTGACCTTTATTGTGGTAAAGGTACTAGAGTACGGCGTTTATTATTGTTTGTAATGTATGTTTTAGTCTGAAGGGTTCTTTATAAACTAGCACATAAGCTTGTAGTCCACCTGATCATTGAAATGAACCGAAAGTACCTACGATTCAGACGTATCTGAGGTTGATAGGACGCGATTTCATCGTTTACAGGTAACAAACGAGTTGCAGTCTATCTGATGGTAAGTGGTCACTGCCGCCCATGGACATTAGTAATGAACCCTGAGTACGATTAAATTGTATTTGAGGTTGACCACAAATGCGTTGCTACTCTTGTGGACTAAGATGTTCGCCTCGTGTTTAAGTATAGTCACCACGGCTCCCCAAACCGAAACACAATAAATTGATTCGCGTAGGGTGGTGGTGGTACTTAACGGTGGAACTACATGAGTTCAACCTGGTATGCGTTTTCGTCTTCAATTACAAACAAATAGGGTAAACACAAGGAAGCTGTCCCCATAGGGCAACGTCTTGGATCTCTACCCCAAATAAATTAAATTTTAACTTCTGCTGGAAGTCTGAACATCCAAACTTTCTTTAATGTTACATTACAAATGTATATTGAATTGTAACTTATGATAGAAAATTTAGGAATCGCCTACACATCAAATATGGTTTATATTTATGGCATAATATGAGGTCAGAAACTTTGGTTGAATGTTTTATAAAGAAAAAAGTAAAAAAATATGTAAAGTGTGAGTCGGACTCGTGAACAATTCTTAAATAGACTGCATTCCCTTCTATTATAGGAGATGATAGGAGTCTCCGAAGTTATGCAAGTGGAAGAAACTAGGCAAGTATGCCAGCACCGTGCCGTTTGACCCTCGATACTCTCTGCCTACCCCATTAGGGATTTGTGGTGCATTCCCTCCTAAAAAAAACAATTCCATACTATACTATACATCTTATTTAAGGTAACGATACTTTAAAACCAAAACTTTGTGAAAGTACATGTTCGTGCGAAAAATCATATTTCCCATAAATTTCGCAACGGCCTTCATAAAGGAAAATTCCACGCCAAAGTTCAACAGAAATACGGTTCAAATAAACTGGAAGAGCTTTTTACGTAGCCTCCGTATGCTCTCTCTGGAAAACGATAATGGTATTCCGATATTTATTCCATGGAATCTAGTAGCTGCTTTGAGGGCGCCAGTAATTGCTTTTAGGAAAGCTGGAAGATTTCGTAATTCACATTTTTTCTTCCTGCGCCTTTGTAATTAAGAAAGTACACAGATAATAAATTTGTAATTGGTCCATTTTTACGAGAACAATACAAGCCAAAACAAATATTTTTAGAATAATGTATATATATTGAAAATATTTGTAAAGTATATTTATTTTAAATATTTATTGCTTGCCTGACATAAACAGTGTTACAACTAATGTATTTGTAATGTAAGTATGTCGTTAAAACTACTACAGATTTTTTTCAATTTTTACAGTTATATTTAATTAGGCTTATAAAATCTAGTATAAGTTATTAATAAATTTAAAAAAAAATCTTGATAAGCTGACTAAAGTGAAAATGTATAGACGAATTTGGTACTCAGAAGCTAAAACAATATAATTATAATATATCTACAAGCATCGGTAAGTGATCGGGAGCAGCCTACCTGATGGTATCTGCTGTCCATGGGATTTGTAATCAACCACCAGTAAATTGAATCGTACCTGAGAACTAGGATGTTTGCTTCGTGTGTAAGTAATGGCAGACTGCAACCACGCCACTCCAAATGCAATCTTTCTTTGAGTCCAATTAAGTCATCCATGTTCGCGAAGTCGCGAGAAAAAACTGGCTAGATGAAGGTATAATCGTGCAAAATGTCGCCAAATATGTGTAAATCGCTTTAAATTTAGTTCTAAAATGGAATACTGCATTTTAAGTCCCTTTCATTTTTTCTAACGATCTAAGACGTTCATAGATCCTCGAAGTTCATACTCAGTGCGATATACGTCGCGGAAAGTAAACGATGCTTGAGATGGAACTGCGGACTTTCTCAGCTAGATTTAGATATCCACTCAGACATCTTAATGTGACAGGATACGTATAGCCGCTTTCAAATGCACCAACTCCAGCATTTCTTTTGCTAAACTCACGATAAATTAGGGATGCTCATTACGAATCGAGAGATCGGAATATCGATACAGCATTACGATATATCGATATTTAATACAATGTTCTAGATATAAGATTTGCTTCGATGTATGGTATTTCTACGAAATCGAAACGAAATAAGCTATCGTGTCAAACTATAACAATGTTTTATAGTTTATCGCTCTTAATTCAAATTCAATCATGGGAAAGAATTATCTTTTTCCTATTTTATTTTATTTATTTATTTAATATGACTGACACAATTGATTTGTTCTATAATCACTTTTGTCTTCTTCTATGTAGTCTTGTAGATAGATTAAGATTTCTTAATCTTAATCTTTAAAAAGATATTTAGAATTTGTTGTGGCGCCAAAATTATACTTTACCATCACTTTAACAATACCATAAAAACGTAAAATCGTATAACCCTTGCAATGAAATATGAATTCGTTATATCGGAATCCGATAGAAACGCATGCGATACGATCGTTACAATGGGATTAAAATGGGATACAAACAAATTCGATAGGATTAAAATGCAATACAATCACGTATCGGGCTCGATACAATTACGATGCGATATATCGATATAATACATGGACACCCCTACAATAATTCCGACATATCGCGTTTCCAAAGTCTATTCCGTCACGTGTCTAAACATGCACGCAATAATTGCACTTTCTTTCATGACATCTGGCTATAAAATAGACTGAGATAAGAGCACAAAGGCGCCGCAACAGGTGTACTTATCTCTAACGCAATCCGCTAGAAACTTAAAGTATACTTCAGTTAAAGCTAACTCATGGGTTATGGGAGCGGCACACGTGAGTGTTTTGAGTAAAAAGTACAAGTGCTTTATAGTAAATCGTAAGATGGGTCGTTGTAATTTCAATAAAAAACTAAGTTAACATAACAGAGTTTTTTTTAATTCATTTCGTACGTTTGAGCGACTAATGCTTAATATAATCTATACTGTAGATAAAATCTATACTAATATATTCTATACTATAGAATAAAAGAGTATGAACTAAAACATATCGCGTTAAAGCTTATGGTCCTTAATTCGAATTTACTAATTTTAGGAATAACATTTTGTTTATATATTTTGTAAAATTAAAATTTTGAGAAGTAGTGCATGTTATATATGAAATAAGATATTAGTAAATGATACAGATAACTAAGCTAAACTTCACAAATGTTCAATGAGTTCTAAAAACTTAGAAGACAACATATTAGAATTAGCACCGACTACTGAGATCTTGAAATCTGTCACTATTACACCATTTGCGCAAAATAGTGAATTATCTGATGAAAGAGCAGATAAGAATCTATTTTCAGATGTCGGCACCATCGTGCCGTTTAGCTGGCATCAGTGTAACAATCTTGACGTATCTGGTCTCTGGCTGTGTAAGTGTGGCCATTTTGTTCGTTATGTTTCCTTGGTCGGTGAAAATGTTTAGTCATCGCGGAAATCCTACTTATGGTTTACAATCACTGACCATTATCACTTTAAGGCATAAAATCTTGATGTGGTAATTAAAAATTTCCAAAATTAGATTTCAATTATGTCTTACATAGCTTAATATTTGATACTTTGATATTTTATCGTACTAAGCGATGCTTGAAATATGTTGATGTTTTTGTCAGTTGTCAGGTTTTTCTAAAAGTTTGAACGCGCTGTAATTAATCTCAAGCTGCTTATTTGCGTCCAAGATTCGAAGTAGTATGCATTTTGTTTTCCATCTTTCAGTTAGTTATTAGGTACTAGCTTTTTGATAAACATTCAAGAAAAGTAGACATCTCACAGATTTATTCTTTTACATTAATGTCAACGACCAATCTCATTTAGAGGAAAATTTTACTAACTAGAATAGGCCGTGATAGAGAAAAAAATGATTAATGAAAGCGTGTGAAACATTTCTCAGAAGTGGCTTCATAGAAGATTAATTAAATGAAAATCTTGTACGCAACAATAACGGAAGGGCAAATCCTGTCCCCTAGATCACACCTAATAGAGAATAGAAAGCACGAAACCCAACACCGTTAAAGGCTAGCCAGCAACTAATTATTCAAACACAGAATAGGTTTTTAGGACAATATTACTATTCTATTCTCACTTAATCGATGATCTACCGATTATAGATTAATTACAAACAGACACACCGCATTACGCTGGAGTAAATAATCTTAGTTGTAATCAATACTATCGATCTGTAAGATTAATATTTACACGAGATAAGATCATCGAAAACATTACTTAGCGAATCGTAACTTAATGAGATTCTGTTGGAATGCTACAGGTATTGTTGTAACGGTTTTGTGGTACCTTATTTATATGGATATATTTTTAGGCATCCATGCCTAAAGGATGCCAACGGAACCCTATTACTCCTGTCCGTCTGTACGTCCACATGTCCCAGGTATATATGTGCGTCTATCACCTTTCCATGTACCACATGTAAGTCACTTGATATTGACAGATAACAACGAGTACAAAATTAAAAAATATATGTTATTTACTAAACTATTTTACTATTGTCAGGATTTTACCATGATTGACTATTTTGAGTGGTAAACGAGATTGCAGTCCGTTTAAGTAGTCACTGCCACACAAAGACAAGGAGATAGAACTAAAATCCAACTTGAGATGAGAATCGCTCAGTCGCATCTTGTATAAGTTTCTGTGACCTAGATGCCGATGCCTCTTTGACAGACAATAAACAACTGCTACACGAAACAAATGACAACAGGCTCGAGCGAACCGTATACTTATTATAGTAATAACAACCCAAGTTATACTTCACAATTATTTACGTCCCAAATAACATTGCAAATACCGAACATACAAAGATCCCAACATTTCGTACAGATCGATAAACACCAAATGTTTATTGCTTACACGAACATTAACAGCTATTTCCCACGAACACACGAATTTCATTAAAATAAACACAGTTGTGAACACGGCAAGTAATATGCAACGACCCATTTAGGACCGATTTGCGAAACTTTATTCAGATATAGCTGTATGATTTAAGATGATTTGCCAAATAGGTAGAAGTGTACAATTGGCCTGGAATGGTAATACGGCTACAGCCAATTCCGTCGTGGATGAGTTGTTTATTCGCAATTTGCGTTTCCATTGGAAAAGCATGGTTGCAAGAAGGACTTCAATAATACTTCAAATGGAGAACATTTTCGAACAAACATTTTCGAGATGAAAATCTAAGGGCGTCTAAAATATTGTTTTGTTTCGATATTACTAATCTTCAGTTGTCTGTCTGTCTGTTGGTCTGTTCATCTGTCCCTCTGCTGAGCTCTAAAGGCCTGTATTTTTCGATTCATCATATTCCAGTTTTTTTTGCGATAATTAATAACATTTTATACAACCCACCTACAACAAAATAAAGATCGAAAAAATATTTATATGTTGGCGTCGGTACCAAATGTTGGAGCTGCTTCTTTCTCCTTTGCTTCTCCTTTGCTTCACAGACCTCCTCTCCTGGCATACTTCGCGTCAACATCATTTATTTTTAGTATTTGTGCTGTAGCGGGCATTATACTACACCTATTACAGTTCATGAGATACAGCCCTGTGGTAAACTGACGGATCGACAGCGAAGCCTTAATCTTTATAGGTCCTGTTGGCAGCCTATCGGTACGAAACCCTAAAAACTTCGAAAATTCCCCGGCATACTAACAATACATAATCGGTAATTATGATACGTCACAACAACATATTGAGCGCATGGCTTGCGACCGTTAAGCATTGATGAAGTGACCCCGATGTCAGCGTGCTCAGGTCGGTGGACACCGCAGCAACCCGACACCGGGTCATTTGCAGTAGCTGTCCATGTAAGTGACATACAAACACTCACTCTTTTAAATACGTTGGGGTAAGAGTAGATATAATAAGGTTTCACCAATTATTTTTTAATTCTTTTTTTATTGTTGTTGTTGAACGATTGTCGTGCAACCGTGAAATATTATCAAAATAATAAAAAAAAAACACTTTTATTACTTTGTTATTATGATAACTATGGTAATGTATATTTTCTTTAGAGTACTCTTATTACGGACTAAGAGACACAGACAGCTCTAGGACAGGCGGACGAAGAGCCAATTCTCAGTAATAGGATCCTTAGTAACCTCTGGGCACGTAATCCCAAAACTATCCGCTATGTTTAACCTCATCCAACAAGTTTTAAAACAACATTTTAATCACCTATTCTATATATAATCGGTAATTATGATACGTAGTCACAACAACGTATTGAGCGCATGGCCTGCGACCGTTAAGCATTGATGAAGTGACCCCGATGTCAGCGTGCTCGGGTCGGTGGACACCGCAGCAACCCGACACCGGGTCATGTCCAGTAGCTGTTCATGTAAGTGACATACAAACGCTCTTTTATTTATTTGTTTAATAGGAGCAGATGTAAAGTTTCAGCGATTTGTACATATAATGTGTTTGTGAAACTTAAACGAAATATTTTATTTTATTTTTAACCTTTATTGAGGTTTGAACTGGTTAATAAATATAAAATTCCATATACAATGCGAATGTAGACGGATGTAGATACCGAGGGAGACCCAGATTGACATTTCACGATCAAATTGATCGTGTGCTGTCTGAAGGAGGTGTTAAGAGTCTCCGAAATCGGCGTGTTTGTATGAGGATGGTTATGAAAGTGGAAGAAGCTAGGCAAGTATGTCAGAACCGTGCCATACTCTCTGCCTACCCCGTTAGGGATTTGGCGTGAATATGTGTGTGTGTGTGTGTGTGTAAGAACTTGTGTAATACTCGTACATGTACTATATTGCTTGATTTGATTTAATTTAAAGTTAATTTTCTTTTGTCAGTGCAATTAAATATGTTTGTTTTTAAAAAGTTTTTTTTTTGCAATTAATTAAAATATTACAACTAGCTGACCCGAACTATAAATATTGTTAGTAAAAAAATTATGTAACTATGCTTACAGTAGAAAGAAAAATATTATCCTTAAGTTTTCTTGAATTTTCTAATCATCCGCTCAATTTTCTTAAGTTTTTTCTTTAATAAGAACCGTGTTCTTATTAAAGAAAAAACTTCCTCTTATTCTTCTTCTAAGTTCTTATTAAAGAATAAACCTCCGTAAAGCATTTTTGTGCTCGGATTGGAGAGCGTTGGTTGCCGGCTACTTATACACGAGGCGAACATCATAGTCTTCAGGGGTAGCAACGCATCTGTGATGAAACTTAGGTATGATTTAATTGTGCCTGGGATACCGCATGCTCGTTTGCTACCTTGATACATTAAAAATGTATGTATGTATGTAAAATGTACGTATGAACAGACATACAGTGTGTTGTACCTTCCTTCTACACTGAAATTACTTGCATGTTATGTGCGATAAAGCACGCACGAAGACGTTGCTCATTGTTTGGAGTCAAACAGGACGGTGTTATGCAATATTGAGATAAGAAGTTTTAATTCAATTTTTATTTTTAAAAATTGATCGTGTGCTCTCTGAAGGAAGTGTCAAGAGTATCCGAAATCGGCGTGTTTGTATGAGGAGGTTGTGAAAGCGGGAGAAGCTGGGCTAGTATGCCAGAACCGTGCCGTTTGGCTCGATACTCTCTGCCTACCCCGTTAGGGATTTGGCGTGAAGATGTGTGTGTGTTCTATTTTTATTTTTAACTAGCTGACCCGACAGGCGTTGTCCTGTCTTAATAAAATAAATGAATGTTGTTAGTAA
This sequence comes from Polygonus leo, assembly GCA_018250455.1. Taxonomy (NCBI): domain Eukaryota; kingdom Metazoa; phylum Arthropoda; class Insecta; order Lepidoptera; family Hesperiidae; genus Polygonus; species Polygonus leo. Next base: position 9,160 of record DWNR01004054.1, read on the forward strand.
GAAAGTTGTGTTTCTATGGTTATAATAGAAAAGTTAATATGATCGTTAATTTTCTTGAATTTTCCAATTTTCCGCGCAATTTTCTTACGATTTTCTTTAAGAAAAACCATATTCTAATAATAACAATCACAACTAAAAAAGAATTAGCGAGATCCGTCCAGTCGTTCACGCGTGATGCGCTGACAGAAGAAAATAGGGATAGGGATAGATTTATTCGATGTAAAGTATATAAATATAATTATTCTTATCTATTTGAAGACAATAGTTAGTAATATTCTTTATAATACCTTTTGTAACCTGACATGGTAATAACATACACAGTAAAGTCTTATCTCCAAAAGACCTAATCCTAATTCAATCTTTTAGAATTCATACAAGCGCTCAATCTTTTAATGTAACAACTGTTTTTTTGTAAATATACGAGCAATAAAATTAATTAAGAAAAACTAAAAGAAGATTGTTGTAATCATTATATTTAATCCAAGTTAGTTCGCTACTAAATGCGTATAACACATTATGTAAATTGCATTCAAAAACCCTAATCATTAATGATTTATTTAATTATAATATTTAATGCTTCATAATTTTAATTTAAAATCTTAACTGGATTTTCAAACATTTTGCACATCCCGTCAATGAAAATTATGAAAATTACTTTAAGTCTCATTACTTTATGCTGCATAAACCCTTCCACGGGTAAGACGGAGATAACAGTGTGCTCCGGAATTAGTTAGCCAACTAAAAACTTGCCTCATTTGGTATAATACCATCCGGGAACAAAGACTGCATACATTATGGTAAATTATTACTGAATGAATAATGTATAAGTCTGCAATGTATACATTGGGGAAGCTGGACAATACTTGTAGAAATATGCAGCTCGGCTGTTATAAAATAACCATATTGTGGTGGACTAAAAAAAGTACCACCGAAACCATCAATATCCTCCTTGAAGCTATTCTGGTGTTTCGGTTTTAATGCGGTGTGGTTGCGGACTATACATAAACACAAGGCGAATATCTTATTGATCAGGAGTAGCAACGCATCTGGGATGATTTCTAATGTCCATGAGCGACAGCTATCATTACTGATGGACTCGGATGGACTACGTGCTTATACACCTATACGAGTAAAAAAATCAATCAAGATGATAAGTTGTTATATTAATTGATTAGTGATTACGAATTTAATTTTAAACGCAATATTTTTAGAAACAAATTAGGTAATGTACATTGCGTCAGTAAAGAAAATTATAAAAATTACTTAAAGCTTCATTACTTTCTCTAGCATAAACCCTTCCACGGGTAAGGCGGAGATAACAGTGTGCGCCGGAATTAATTAGCCAACTAAAAACTTGCCTCATTTGGCATAATACCATCCGAGAACAAAGACAGTATACATTATGTTAAATTTATTATTACTCAACGAATACTGTATAGACTGCAATGATAGCCTTGTGGTTGAGAGTGCCTTGCAGCGGAGAGTACGGGTTCGAATCCCAGTAAGCGTTTGATTTTTCAGAATTGTGTAAAGTCTACTAAATCGCAAGTGGGCAGCACGGCGAATTATGGCCTTAAATCCTTCTCAATTTGAAAGGACGCCTATCCCCAACAGTGAGAAAACTTGTCAATTTTGCTCCTCACACATTATCCATTGAGAAGCGTTTGAAGAGTTATGTTTGCCGGCTATATTTAAACACAAGGCGAAATTCTTAGCGTTCAAGGCAAGTCATCCGAGGTTAATCAGCCTCAGATATGTTTTAATCGTACTTGTATTGGTTGCAAATATCAATGGAAGGCAGTGACCACTTCCCAGTAGATATGAACGGCGAGCTCATTTTCTATATTTATACGCTCGATAAAAAATCAAACATAATCAATAATTTGTCAATAAAAAAATAAATTTACTATCAATAATTTAATATAAAATGCTGCATTTCAAACAAATTTATTTTTACAGTGTCAATGAAAATGTTATGAAAATTACTTAAAGCTTCATTACTTTCTCTAGCATAAACCCTTCCACGGGTAAGGCGGAGATAACAGTGTGCGCCGG
>DWNR01004055.1:0-11213 GCA_018250455.1 Polygonus leo
CGGTTTTTAAAAAGTAATGCATGTCATATCGTACTATAAATTAAAAAAAATCTACAACAGCAGATAGTAAAAAGATAAGCGATCTCCAGGGGGGGGGGCGGCTGCCCCCCCCTGCTCCCCCTGGGTACGCCCATGGTCGTGTCTGTCATTGCCACGTTTCGAGTTTTGTACAAAAAGAAAACTGTTTGTTGATAATGAGAATAATAGTTTGTGGTCTGGTCAGTCAGCTTTCTACAATAGTATAAGCATTAGAGTATGAATCTCTTTGTTTCAATGTTTAGACACAACAAAACGTTCTAGTAATCATATATTATAACAAACTAACCACAGTCGAATTGACAAATCAACATGAGAACCTCTTCCTTTTAGAAGTCGTTTAAAAATAAATCCGACTTGGCTTTTGAAATCATAACAATGGCTTGATACTTGCTTGAACCAGTTTTATTAATTTCTGTTTAATTTTTTGTACAAGCTATCTTGAAAGTAATTAAGCGATTCTGACGGGATTTACGTAAAGATAGATGACTGTAAGGGAAGTTACGCTTTTTATTCTATAATGTTTATGAATTAATAACTAATAAATTAATTAACACAATACTCTCTGCCTACCCCGTTAGGGATTTGGCGTAAAGATGTGTGTGTGTGTGTGTGTATGTTTATGAATTTTGTATAATGGATAGTAGCTGCGGAGTTACGCGAGCGAGCTTCTTCATTAATAGTTAGATCACAATGAGTTGGCATGTCTCGAGTGACTTTTAGTACCATAAAGATAACTGATTTAACGTGAGGTCTAATAGCCGCCATCTGGCTGTACAACGAATTGCTCTAAGGCTCTGGTCAAACAGACAATATAATTTTATATTCTTATCTTCAGGGCGGACGTAAAATAAAACGTAGGAAGATTTCAGAACATTTTTACGAAATTTTAAGTATCTGCTTCTGCCGTAGTAGGTACTTTATTTTATTTTAATATGAAATGGTCTCTATGACATTTTATTTTTTCCGGAAATTATCTTATTTCAATTTATGTCTGTAACATCCCAAAATGTATGTAGTCGAAAAAATCGAAGAAAGTAGAAATTAGGAAAAGCCAATACAAAACAAAAAGCAAAGTTATCGTCAATTGCCAAATATATTGTATAAAACCTTCGTAAATAAAATCATTACTATGTAAATTGTACATAAATTTGAATTCGTGCAGAATTTGAGGCAATGACAACAAAAGTTTGTATCCTTGCTCGTAAGATTTTAGTACTTGTGATCTTTCTTGTGTTCGGACAAAGATATAAAACTTTTATTTTGCGTTAAGTTGTCAAGCGTAATTTTATGGCGATTGATCTGCTATTTTGTAGATACAAATAAGTACAGATGCAAACAGCAGAATAATATCGAGGTTTTCTTATTAAATGAAGGTTCCCTACTATATACCTGTTCATTTAAAACCTTTGTGATGTGATAGTGCAAGTTATTTGTATGCTTATTTATATTTTGCCAGGTGGTAAAACTCGTGTAATTCGAATGGAGAGGTCCACCGCAAAACGACCACTGACGAACCACAGCCACCCTCATAATCCTCCGTGAAGCAATTCTTGCGTTTCGGTTGCCGACCATGCGTACGAACGAGGCGAATATTTTAGTCTTCAGGAATAGCAACGCATCTGCGGTCGACCTCAGGTACAATAAAAACGAACTTGGGAATGATATACTATATATATATGGGAATGATATACTATATACTATATATATACTAATATTCATGGGCGGCCGTGACCACTTACCATCAGATGAATTGGTTCTTTGCTACCTTTAAAGTATAAAAAAATCTGCCGTCACAGTTGAATCGTTAAAACGTCGGGATGCAACCCAATATTTTAGTTTTCTAGCGCCGACAAAATAATATCAAATCGTTCATACTTTGTCACTTTTCATTCTTTATATTTTTAAAGGTTAAAACAAGTTTATGTCTACGCATCATTTAATGCGATGGCAATTCTATTAGGAGCTTTAAATATACTTTTAAGAATTTATAATTAGTGGTCATGGGATAACTTTCAGCTAATTGTTGCCATAAAAATTAAATATTCAATTTCGGTACCTTCATCAATCTTAAAGTAAATTATCTTAGAAATTGAATAAGGTAGTAAATTGACATTGAGTGAAATCTCCTTCAAAATTTTAATATTGTATCAAACTAAATTAATATATTAATTATCTCTCCTAAAAGATTAATAAGACGTAGTTACGTAATACGGACGTCATGAGTTGAGAGATTATGTACGATAAGCCTTTTTAATGACCTTAAAATAATTATTTCTTTTAACAAATGTTAGTGGTTGACATTAATATAAATTACATGCATTTTCGTTAGTACAATATCAGCTGCTAATTAGATTAGATATAGGTAGTTTTAAAATAGTAAAAAAAAACAAATTTTTCCAGTCGAAATACGTTCTTTGGACCGGTCTGATTATGACCAAAGTGCAAATTGAGAATTTCGCAACTGTGGACACGTCTGTAAATGTCTGGACAAGACATGATGAGAATTTTTCTGTTACTTACCTTCTGTTCCTACCTTCTTTCCTTCCTACCTTCCATTTAGTTTGATGCTACCTGATTAAACTATTGTCTTTCAGATTACATAACCTTGCAAACATCTATCTATACATATAATAAAGCTAAAGAGGGTCAAAAGTCTGTACATGGAAGATATTCGAAAAAAAAATGGCTGGGATTACTTAGAATCGATAACAGAACAAGTTCCAACAGTTTTTAGAATTTTTGTCTGTTTGTCTGTTTATTTGGCCGCGCATCACGTAAAAATGGCTTAACGGATTTTGATGTAAACTTCACTAATCTGCCGTGAAGACCCCCGGCCAGGTTTTAGACCATAAAAATTCAACCCTTAAAAGGAGGGGTAGCGGGCGAAGCCGCGGGCACAGCTAGTATCTAGATAAAAGTGTGAGATTTTCTACGTATTACGGGAGTCTTTTTACTAACATACCGGTTTCTGTCCATCAGTCTGCCACATGGCTGTATTTCTTGAACTATAATAGACAGCCACTTAAAATTTTCAAAGAATATGTACTTCAACAGCCGCTATAAAAGTTAAAACGATAAAAAAGTAATTTAATATTTTTTCATACAAGCTCCATTCACGTAACATGATATTACCTATTTAAGATATCATGTTTATACTAAATCCCTAACAGATGAAATGCTTATGACTGTTAACAATAGAATAAAAATGTTTATTCTAATATCAACTTTAAAAATTACTCAAACGTCTTTGCCAGGAGACATTTTCCACGTTCCCTTTACTTTCGAAACATATTTTAATAACGAAACATTTTCTTCAAACGAACCATTTCGAAGAATTCGCTCCCCTGCGACGATGTTATTGTCGTGATACAAGATGTTGAATGTCAATTTAATACATATTTAGCTTAAAAAGACGTTACGGTTCGCACATATGCAGAATAACGAGTAGGGTCCCACCCTACCACGATCGCCCTTTTGCGAAATAATATATTATTATGTTTCGAGATAGGTCGTTATTTTCTAAATTGAAATAACGTTCCGTTTGATATGTACTTTGAATTTTATAAAATTGGACACGCAAATGAAATTTCGTTTGAAGTTTGATTTGTGAAATAAGCAAGAAAAATGTAAAGTCCTTTGATGGGAATTTGTGATCCATTTGAAATTATTTTACTATTTCAAACACGGGGTACGAAAGTCTAATTTGTTTATTTTAAATATTTTAAGTAGTAAAGTTATGCTTAGGTACTTAATATTAATTTCCTATCTAGTCTAGAGTCTATAAAAATGATTTTACTGTTGCAATATTGTAATATATTTGTTCGATCCTTTTGCTTACTTTAAAAGGAGTTGATGCGGTATTTCTTACTAAATTCTGTTCGAGTGATTTCTTCAAGTTAATTTTATTCAGTTTGTATCATAGTGTGAACCCAAAATAGAATATTTGAAGTTATAATCTAGCATAATGGCATAGCACTAACCTCCACAAAAGAAAGAGTAGATAGAGAGGAAGACCAAAAAAATAAAACATGTCTCGATACCTATCCAAAATAATATAAATAATGAAGATTAACTCCACGTTCATTTATTTCACGTTCGTTTTCTTCAATTAACTCCGTTAAGTTTGAGTTTTTAAAATATAATGGGCAACCAGTGAGTGTTTTAGAAAGTTAATTACGAGTATACCTATGTAAGTATGAAAACTTTACCGCGAGAAATTTGAGGTAAACCTTGAAAAACCAATGGAATTCGATAAACAATTCTAAGTCCATATGTTACTTCGATAATTTTACAGTAAATATGCATATATACTATGAAAATTTATTTATAAATCGAGAATATAAAACAGTTTTAAATTCAGATTCATGCTACGCCTGTATTATTCTGGTTATTGAGTATTTATTTTCAAAGCATCGCATTTAATTTTTATTTGTATACACAGTTAACATCTAGGACATATTATATAATGAGAAAAATATGAGTATAACGTATTTTTTCCATAGTCTCAAACACAATAACGTCAATAACAACCAAAAACTTTGGTAGTAACAAGAAAAAGTTATATTTTCTATTATATCCATAAGTGGCGGTCCTTTAATCTTCTTATCTACCGTTCCCTTTGTTTTGAAGTGTCCTAGGGTTCGGGGAGGCTTTGTACGAACGACCAGGGGTTGATAAATCTATATCAGGTTGTGAAGAGCCTTGTTAAGATTTATATCTGTATCTGGGTATTTGTACTTGTGTGCGATTGAATAAAATGTATTGCTTAGTTTGTTAAGGAGCCGAAATGGGTATTGAACTAGCCAATGTAATCGGCTTTGCTTATCAAATAAAAAAATCAAATAAATAAAAATAACTACGTTCCATCCATACGATCCATTGTAATGATGACATTAATTATGTTTAGATGAAATCACAAAATCAAAGTTATATTTATATTATAATTAATTTGAATTATTGTAAACCAGTATTATCATTTACGAGCATAGATAAATAGTTTTACAGGGATTCAGGCTTGTAATTGATTTAAACTTGTACCGGTAAATCTGTAGTGGTTTGGCATTTTATTGTCGAAGCGTATACAGTCCACCATAAAATAATACGACACCATATTTAGTTTAGTATCGCGGAACTGCCTTATTTAGGTTAGGCTTTTTTAGTTCTGTCATAATATACTTAAAAAAATATATACATTACGACACTACACTTAATTCTGCGGTGCAAAAATTTACATATTGATGCAACATCATATTAACATTAAATGGGCACCAAATATCGTCCCAAAATACATTTTCTATGTAAGATCTGTAAGGTCACTTTAGGTCAGTTCGCAATAAATTCTAAATTAAACTAAGGGTTCATCCAAGGTCGGCTGCGGTTGGCACTTTAGAAGAGCAGTAATATAATATCATGTAGGCATTTGTCTTTGGTATGCGTGTGTAGGAGTACTTACTGTATTAAAATATAATGTGTATCAAGTAAGGTAACAAAATAATCTGTTGCATTTTGATTCTTTTTCTATTCGACTTTTAATCCAAAATTTTAGGCGAAAATAGAATAAATGAATGCATTGCAATAAAGACTATAGTCTTTTAACAGGTAGCAGAGCTCATGTAGTTCGATCGGGGATTGTTTGTCGTAAAGATTTTTTTGTTTTGATTTTGGGGAGGCGTGGCATGGATGACACTTACACAAGATGCGAACATAATTACGACTGGGTTCAATAAACTATCTATCCCTTACTAGAACTTAAAGTAGCTACCAAAAATGTATTTTTTTCCCTATTTATAACATTGATCTATCAAAAAATTTCACAGATACACAAAAATGTTCGCTATTTTAACTTCTAGTAAGGGATAGATAGGTTGAAAGCGGCGTTAGTCCTCAGTGTTAGCAATGCATCTGTAGTCAACATTGGTCGTACATAGTACTATTTACACAGGTTTTTGGGTGACAGTAGCCCTCATGAGTACTTTAGGCTAATTTCCGTTTTTATACTATAAAAATAAGATCAAATACGAAATACAAAATTTTAACTTTGTCGTATGCTATTTTAGACATAATTACTACGCTCTCCTACTACTTAAATATAGTAAAGCTTGTGGGGTGCCATGAAAAAACCACTTTAAAAGAAAATTTTCTCTCGAGCGTGACAAATGCCACAATGATGCGCCATTTTGAGATTTCCCTCCAGAGAAGGCATCAAGTTTGAAGTAAATCTGGGATATCTCCAGTAATGTCTCCCCTGGCGTTTTCTCCGAACTCGCTGACCGTAAAATTGTAAAAACTACGATAAATCTTCCAGTTTACTTTCTTTAGCCTATCGGGAGATGCGGTCAATACAGTGAATAATATCAATGTATAGTATAATACATTGATGTATTTTCATTATCGTGACTACTCGTACATAATTTGTATATTATTAATTTTATTATGTTGTTCATTAGTCCTATTTATAGCATTACAATTGTGTCGTTATTTCTAAGCGACACATTACGACTAAAACAAATTTCTAAGGGATTATAACTACCTAGATAATGTCCTGAGTTCTAAATGTGTATTATGTTTAAGACTCTAAGTTTGGTTTCATATTTATCGTTGCCCTTAGTCGTACTCCACAATTCCCCAAGTATTTAAACGAAAAGCATTGACTGAAATTCAAATAACGAATTCAGTTCTGAAAATTACCTGACATCTTACACCTCTTTTAACTTTAAAGGAGCAGCTCTTGTTAATTGCTCGGTTAAGTATCACTCTTTACATTAATTTCGCGTTTTGTAATGTCAAAGGTTTAGGGTAAGATTGGGTTACAAAGACGGGTGTTTCTTAACGATTCTGTCGACATAATTGAAAGTTACTCAATCGCTTCGAATATTAGTTAGCGAAACTTTTTAATGAAAGAGGGCTTGGCCGAAAAATACTTGAAACCTCAAACATGCAAAGCTGCAGAACTACGAGACTGGAATAATGCCTGGGACAGAAAAAGTTTTACGCTTTGAACCCTAGCGAGGGTAAGTGTTTTGCATTTCGACCCACGCAGCCTGCATACCAATGCGTAAAAGGATTGATGTTTGCACAAAGTTTCACAAAAAATCCAACGCGCACTACCTTATTATGCTTACTTTAACGTAAAAAGTGAGTCGGGCCCTCAATGTTATAACTACATTGACTTAAAAGGTAAAAGTGTCCTTATCACGCTTCGTTCCACACGAGGGATAACGACTAGAAACGTCAATTTTATAATGGGGCAGACATAAGTACAAATTTACTATAGGTACGTACTATATTTTCTTTCATTTCACGCTCCGCTGGAGTCGGGAAAGACCGAACTATTAACTAGGCACTTCTTGTAATCTTAAGGAGCTAAAAAGTCATTGAAATATACCATTATTCAAACAACACGTACCTACTTAGTCGAGGCACAATAAGGCATTAAAGCAGGAAGTAAAAGTTTGAGCTAAGTTCGTCTTAAAAGATCAGGGGCTTAAGACGTCTTTGAAAAAACTTTCAGGCTTCAACCGATAAAATGTTTCGTTCGCACGTCATTGTAATCCACAAGTTTTGTATCTTACTGTGATAAGAGAAATAAATGTATACTGAGATGCACTAATCCATGACATTCTTTTTGAACTGAAAACTTGTTTAGCGGCGTCGTGAACTTTTTGTGATGGATAAAAAATGTTAAATTCGCGTCAGGACACGTGACCTGATCGAAAATTCGTAAGCCGGAAGGAGAATAGATTATTATTATTATTCCCTAACCACTCCAAAATAAATCAAAAATGCACAACGTTAATGTTCAAGTTTCCAAATCTGCCGGCGCTCTCGGAGTGCAACCTCTTGTTTTTTTCTAAACGACGTATACTTACCACTCCAGCAATAATTTTGTACAATAATGTTCAAAGGCTAATAGATGTCATGAAGATATACGCAACCTGTCCTACTCATGAATAGTCATATTTTGGGCAAAAGATCACACATGATCTTAACTTGGGGTAAAACCGTAAATTTCATAATTTATTTTTAGATTAACTTTCTCAAACAACATAGAATATTCCTGTCAAAAGACAAGCTTTTAAATTACATCATAAAATATTACGGGCACTTTGAGCTTGGGAAAGCTTGCGAAATAATTAAAGGAAGTGTAATAAGGCTTTCGATTTGCATAACAAATTTGGAAAGGTCGTAAAAAGTGTTTCCGGAGGAAATCTTTTATCAAATCAAAGGTCTTCGATTTGTTTGGAGAAAATCTCTTATCAAATCAAAGGTCTTGTTCGGAATTCCGGTAATTGATTCGGTTTATGAGTGATTGTATACAAATGATTTTTTTGCGTACCAGAGCTTCTGAGAACAAGTTAACATGTCTTACTGCGCAGGTATGAGCGAGCAGCGATAGTCTAGTGTATCTTTAACACGAGGTGGGGTCGACGGTTCAAATCCCAGGCTCTTCCAGAAAATTCTAGATGCTTCTTTATAACATTCTCTTAAAGCTAAATTCTTATGTAGAACTGAATAGAAAGTCAGCAGAACGGTTGACGCGTGGATATCTGTGGATTATCTTCAGATACTTTTGGAGAACCTACAATTTTTCTATAATATTAATTCCTATAATTTTCCTATAATATTTTTCAATTGGAGCGGTCAAATCACGTTCTTAGATTGACCTCAGGTAGGATTTGAATTCTACCTGAAGTTGATTAATTGTAGACTATGTGCTTTGTTATTCGCATAGTATAAAAACATATTTTTGATACTTTATATCGAAGAAAGTAAGGTACATAAATACACCTATTACCTATGCGGACCTAATATGGACAGTTTTAAATATTACCTCCAAAATTAAGGAAGCGATAAGTTATTATTTTCGAATAGCATCACTGATTAATTCGACCAACATTCTAGATGTTATGATAAATAACTTTAGACCCATCAGCCATTTTGTATCCGATTTTGTTTTTGGTATCGAAAGTCGGTATTTCTTATAAGGAATGCGATTCTTATAACGTTTAACATTGTAGTTTTAATATCAAATTATAAAATTTTAAGAACAATGACGTCTAAAGCTTACAAACACTTACCTTTTAAAAAACTAAAAGCACTTTACACTCTACTCGTAAAGTATCAGATTGTGAAGGAGCTGTATTGCAAGTTGCAGTCCTGGCGGTGTAGTTGACAGCTACGTCAGACACTACGTGTGACAGCTCTCGAGTTGAGGAGGTGTACACTGAAGTACTGGAAGCACAGTGTCAAAACAAACCTAGCATCATGCGGTAAATGCTACGCTCTATATCGGTTTCATTATAGTTTAAATAGATATTTTTGTATGAAACTTGTCATAAAGAGCATATTTTTTCTATACTATAGTAATTAAGTAATCCGGAGGGTGAAGGGTCACTATTGGATATGATAAGCTGTGATTAACCTCAGATAGGATTGAAGTTCTATTTGAGGTTCTATCAACCAAAGTGTAATAGTCGCATATTGTGTAAATTTGAATGTCAATCACACCTTGACCGAGCCACACACTGCTAAGATACAAATGCTTCGCAGCGGAATAATGGTGATACTGCCCTAGATGACCGAATAAAGGTTTTGTCACTTAGAATTAAGAAATCATAGCCCCTCGTATTTCTAATTAGTATCAAATATAACTTTGGTTCTTCCCGTGGTCAAACGTAGTGAATAAACCTTTAAAGATTTATTTAAAGTTAGTCATTTAAGTGACCAGACGACATTACCTTTTAATTTTTTTTTTTGTATTAAGAAATTTACGAAACAAGGTTTCTGCAGTCTACCAGATGATAGTTGGTCATTGTGAGTCATATTTAATTAATCATAAGGGCGATTGAATGTCGTTACAATTCCTGAGGACTAAGATAGCCTGTGTAGGTATAACAACCGAAATATGAGTATTTGCTTGACAGTGTACAGTGTCTTTGCCTTTGACTACTAACCTAACGTGTTGACAGGCGTTTCTACGTATGATGTTCTCATGTGTTTGTATAGCCGGCAACCACCAAAAGCGAGATACTAGAATTGTTTCAAGTAAGATTGTGAGTGACAAACCGCCAAAAGATACCACCAAAAACCTGTTTAAATGAACGTTTTTTTCCTTCCCCATCTTGTACACAAGGAGATACAATGTTCAAGTGATAATGACGAAACTCAAACAAGGTTTTACACAATTCCTAATGAGAGGCGGCAAACAAGGAGGTCGTTTCATTACATTTCAAGGCGGTATTTCATTCAGGGTAACCGTTCCCTTGAGTATAATTCTGGGTGTTTGGTGCAGATAATAATTGCTACTTCGTTACGAGTACGCATTTATTTTGTTGTGTGTAAACGTTGATTTATAATGAGAGATAAACAAGGATAACAGGAAAAATGCGGTATGATTAAATATGCAGTTATGAATTTGGTTGGTGAATGAATGTGCTGGTACATATAATTAAGCGAAGTGAATATAATTATGTATCAAATAGTCACAATTTTGGAGTACTCAAAAATGTTTTATAGAATCTATCTTTGACCTGAAAATACTCCTGAGACCTGAGAATACTAATAGTTATATTGCTATGGTTACAATTGAAAAGTTAAAGTGGATCGTTAAGTTTTCTTGAATTTTCTAATCTTTTGCGCAACTTTCTCAAGGTTTTTTTTAATAAGAACCACGTTCTGGCAATAACAAACACAATAAAAAATGAATAAGCGAAATCCGTCCAGACGTTCACGCGTAATGCCATGGCCAAAGAAAATAGGGATCCATTTTTATATATAAGAATATATGAAAAACATAAAGAGAATCATAAAGAGTGGGAGCAATGTGATTTCTGGGTTTCCTTGCAAAGCAGAAAAGAATATTAGTCTTTGTCCATCCAGCTTCTGATCATGTCCGAAGTTGCGTCTATTGGTGGATTGCTTTGAGTACACTTTTACACAGTGCTTATGTGGGACTCCAACCCACTAAAAAACCGACGGTGTTCCACCTCTCCACTATGACGCCGGAGCTGCGGGAGCACCATTAAGGCACGCATCCGCGGCTCCGCCAGTCCAGCCGGTGGCGCCGGCCGGACCCTCCTCTGGGGGGGACACGCGTTAACCCCCCCAATCCTGTGGCGACGTGCCGAACACCCGCACGTCGCCACCCTGGGACATCATGGCGAGCGGCAACCGAC
>DWNR01004056.1:0-11213 GCA_018250455.1 Polygonus leo
AATTACTGTCCATGGGCGGCAGTGGCCACTTACCATCAGGTGGACTGCGTGCTCGTTTGCTACGAGTACATAATATTAATAATTGTTTGCTGGGTATATAAAAAAAAAAAAACGGAATCGAGCGCTGGATTTCCATGACCAAAGATTATCCATTGCCTGATAATATATTATTAAAATAGAAAGATCGAGATCGCTTACTATTTTAGTATTATGATAAAATAACGAACGAATTAACAAACTAAAAGCAAATGATATACATATAGTATGTATTTTATGATTTTGATATTGGTGAGAATTTTTCATAGCACATAGATTTAGTACTGACGTAAAATTTATCAAACTCTACTATTACTATATTAATTTTCTATTTTTAGGTGGATTTCATTTTTCATTTTCATAAAATAAATGTTTTGAAGCAATTTGAATAATTATTCATGAATAGGAATGACTAAGTAATTTATTTATTACATGTACGAAGTTTTAGGAAATTACTTGTACCTTAAATAAGTAAATATTACTTTAAGCCTTTGTTTTTATACCTTATTTACAGAAACTTTACAGAAGTATCCTTCAGCGAAATCCCTACCTTCCTGTATTATTCTCCAAAATAATCCAACATTTAAACCTGCTGGACCCTCTTCAACCAACCGTCGAAAAAACCTCTCTGTAACACGCTATCATTTTCATGGCCATTTTCAACCTCACTCTGCTCTAAATAAGGTCCAAAATCGAACAAACACAACTCATAGTTACAGGTGCAGATGTAAAATTCGATTATAGACTTTAAAGCTGAGGTAATAAAGTTGGAATTTGAGTACAGTTTCCAGAAGAATCTTGCAGAGTATGTGAGGTAATGAAAAAGACCGCACGTGGTGAAGCAAATTGCTTTCAGACGAGACATAGCATTAGGATACAGCTTTTATACATTATCTAATAGAGTTATGTAAAAATGGGAATCTTGCCGGACGATGACCTGAAGTGAAAATGGGAAAATGCAAAGTAATGCTGAAGAATTAAGGCTACGGATGTAGATTTATCGGGTGCGTTCATATTAGTAATTGCTTGGTTTTAGGGTGCGTTGGCACTATTTGAGATATGGGGTTCCGTTAAAGGTGCCAATGGTTTTTTTATCGACTTTTGGTTCTTCAAAAAAGGAGCGAAAAGACCTCTCCTCCAAAGCCGACGATGCATTGGTGGTCCCTCTGGTGCTGCAAATGTCCATAGGCGACGGTGACTACTTACCATCAGGTAGCCCGTCTGCCGTATCGCTAGGTTTAGATATAAAAAAATGCATGCATTCGATGTAAAGCATGACTAATACGTACCATGGTATCACCATCAAAACTATTTCCGTCTCACAGCAGTGCTCATAAGTAAAGGAGAGTTGTGGTTCACTCTTACGCAAGAACAGAACATAGCAGTCCACAAGAATTGTGACAACGCATTTGTGACCAGCTTCAAATGTGACCAACATTAAGGTGCAATGATTCAAAATGACATTGATCATGGCAGCAGCGGCCGCACTGACCACCAGGCAGACTTATTTGCTACTTTTATTACATAAAAAATGTCAACGCTATTTAGGGTTTACTTTCATGGAAAGCAAAGATATCTTATCATTAGATGAACTGCAAGATACTAGTTTCAAACTTTCATCTTGAGAAGGTTTTTATGTATGTTCTACCAAACAAGTGAAATATGTTTTATAGGTTTCTTACTTTTGTGATTTTCAAGAGAATTAGGCATATAGTTTCTTTTTGATAATACAATATATTTACCTTCCTCCTCTATTTGGAACCTTACGTCATAACGTACATGACGATTATGATTAAATGAAAAATAATAATTTGTATTAAAATATAGTGAGTTTGGTTTTTTAATGGCATTTATTTACAAACATTCTAAATGTAATAATATTTATTAGTAATAACGTTAGAACAAAGCCTTTTCTTTCGGCTTGTAAGTTAGGAAGAAGTCTCTATACTGAGGAACGATTACTGGCGTCTGCCCGGGCAGCCCACAGTTTGTCAACGTTTCCTTTATTTTCTCCTCATCATAACCTTTGAGCTCGCAAATGTCGGTCAGAAATTCTAACCATTCCTCCCAATCCAACTCTGATTTACTGCAATAAACCAAAACGTTAAATATCTAGTTTATTATTAATATTTGCACATTCATAAATTATAATTAGATTTAATTTTTATAATATAGGAATTAGATGCTATGTTTAGGCGCACGTTTCTTAGTCCGAAATCTTGTATACATTTTCTAATACAGTTGTTCGACTATGATGCAACTACATAATGTTTAATAACATAGATAATATTATTATTTACACAAAATGGACCCTACCTGAACTTGTTAAACAAGATCCCTGTATCGGTCATAGTTAATTTCCTATCATCGATGAGTTTCGCCTGTCGCATCCAGAAATCTGAGCGGTACAGCGTGATTGTAGTGCCGTCTCTTTTGTTATCCATGAGCCTCGCGTCTTCGTAAAACTGGCCTTCTAATGTGGCCGGCTCCTCTTCTCCCATGATTGTTTAATTGTTGTACAGAAATTGAATGCCCTCATATGCGGATAACGCGAATCGAGCACAAGATTAGTATTTTTATAAGTCTGTTTCATAATATGGAGTATGGACTGTGTTCAATTTGTCAAAAACTTGTTTTAGTTGCTATTGGAAACCAAGAATGCGCAAGGTATTTGCGTGAAAAATACTATACTATTATTGTTTACCGAAGCTAAAGTAGGCGGCGTCACGTGTTTTCCCGAATTTACGTGCGTTGCAGCAATTATAGTAGAATTATTTTATACTAGCTTTTACCCTCGGTTTCACCCGCGGTTTTTCGGTTATTATAGCACTTCGTAGCCAGAGGCGAAGGCCAGAAGACTTTGCTACGGGAAATCATTTTTTTTTGCATTGCATCGGAGTCGAAATGTCAAAAACTCTAGTACAAATAATCGTTTACTTTCTATCCAATGCCTAAATACAATGTTTCATGTTTTTATCTTTGACGATGACAAAACTTCATACGAATGTTCATCCCTTATTTGAACCCCTTTAAGCCTATTTTTGCGATTCAAACTATTCTATGGCCTATCTTAAGGTTCACTCTATTTGTGTACCAAATTTTATTACGATTGGTTCAGATGTTTTGAAAGTCTAACAAACTAACAAATGGGAATGTACATTTATAATAGTATAAATTAAAATAGATGTTAAATAAGTAATTGTTCGCGAATACCTTTGTTGTTTATGAACCAATTTTAATGTTTTTTTTTTGTGGTTTTATGATAAGGAAACTAGGATCTGATGGTAGAGCCGAAAGACAGTCGAAGTAACTCCTCAACGTTTCACAGCAGTTACCCTGTGTTTCGGCTAGATTAATTTGCATTGATCAGAACTTTACAACTAAATGGAGTGTGATTGTCATTAGGGGTTGGATGATAAATAAGTAAGGAACTCCTCAACGGTTTACAGTAGCTACCTTGTGTTTATACTTAATTAATTTATATTGAAGAGAACTTTGGACCCATGTGGGTTATAAGTGCAGGTCTGATGATGTAGACCCTACCATTTAAAATAGAGAATTAAAGATTTTTTGGTCAACAATAGAACCCACTTCAAGATGAATTAAAAAGTGAAAAATAATTAATAATTTTTATGTCGGTGCCATCTCCGCCTTCACTTCATATACACTTGGCACCGACATCTAAATTATTAATTATTTTTCATTTTTTTATTCTAACTCAATTATGCCAGTTAGTAATGCCAGAATAACAAATATTGATTGGTTTGGTTGGTAATTTGGTTTATATCTGTTAAACTATTAAGTTGATAATAGAAATTTACATATATCTGTATGAAAATAAATAAATCTTACGTCAGAGTAAAGCTGTTTTATTGAAAACTAGCTGTGCCCGCGGCTCCGCCCGCTACCTAGGGGTTTAGGGGTGAAATTTTATAGCCTAAAATCAGGCCGGGGTCTTCTCGACAGATTAGTCAAGTTTGCATCAAAATCCGTTAAGCCATTTTCAAGTGATGCGCGGTCAAATAAACAGACAAACAGATAAACAGACACACAGACAAAAATTCTAAAAACTGTAAAAACGTGTTCTGTTATCGATTGTATCCCCAGCCAATTTTTTTTCGAATATCTTCGATGTACAGACTTTTGACCCTCTTTAGCTTTGTTATATGTATAGATAGATACGTTTATATTCTTTGTTAAAAACTGCCTAAATGTCGTTAGGCGAATCACTGAATATTTTTTGCCATTTTAGTCCTTCTTCTTGTCACTCATTAACCGCATGTAAGGGACATTAATTCGAAAGGGGATTAATTCGAATCGTAGACCATTAATAGAGACTTAACGGATAGTATACATAAAATATGTATGCATATGCATATGCATAATAGGTCTCAAATTGTATGATGCCTACCAATCTTAAATACATATCCTAAATAGACTAGACAGATTTAATTTATTTAATGAGCCTGCTTGTGTTCATCAGTTAATCACAAAATTTTATTTTTAGTACAGATATGGAAGTTCTAAATTTGTGTACATGTTGATTCTATATCGTACATCTGATGGTAAGTGGTCACTGCTGCTCCAAATATGGTAAACTATGCTTTTTAAATATCCCCAATTAAAATGAAGATCTTAAAGCTAATTTTCTTTACTATTACCTGATTTTACTTACACGGGTCTCTTGGAAATGTTGCGTAGATATCTTCGCACTCCTTTGATTTTAGTAAATAATCGTCGAAATCGAAGGCGGGCCTCTCGGAGTCATTTTTGGACTCTATATCTATCTCAGCATACAGCGGCTCTGTTAATCATTTAATTTAATTCGGTAATGCTATATGGTAATGTAATGATGGAAATATATTAAGAGCCTGTTCAGACATAGGTATGTGATGCTTGCTGAAGTTATAGGTTGCGAAAACTAAGTGCATAGATGGATTCTACTGTTTAAACCGAAAACTATATGACTATATGATATTTTGTTGGAATACCGCTATACATTTTCATGGAGAATGGATATTATTTTTCACCTGCAATCACAATGTAACAACATTTATAAAAAATTGGGTCTGTGATAAAAACGCAAAGATTTAATCTCTCTCTCCCTCTCTCTCTCTCTCTCTCTCTCTCTACAGTCGTAAATTCTTGACAGAGTGGTCGTGTTCTAATGATGATTTTGGTGGTGGGTCATCACTTCTTGACTTGATAGGTGGCAGCTCTTGCGATGCATTTCTTGGCTTCTTTTTTGGCGTTGCGGGAAAATTGTAAAATTGTACATTAGAGCAATGTGTGTGACAATGTTGATACTATCTGTCCAGCGCAGATCTACCTCGTGAATGTTTGCCCTCTACTTGACCCTGAACGCACTATGGAATCTACATTACTTACAATGTATAGAAAATAGAACAGTATTCGCATTCGTAGTGTAGATGATAATCTCTCTGATAGGTTCAGGTTTTTAAAAACGAGATGTTGGTATACCACGTTTCTAAGGCGTATATTTTTCTTGGTCTTGTCGCCGAATTGTGTAGGTTTCTGCTGCGTAGAGAAAAATAAGAAAATAAGACGTTTCATAATTTTGCAGGAGCTACGTGCTCCCACCCATGTCGAGACCCTGGGCACTTGACACCCTTGGCAAATGAAAAAAACCGACCTGACCATGAAAATCTCGCAAAACAAAACAAAATGATACCGGCTACCTAGACGGTGTGGCGCGTTTCGCAATAGACGCGGCATTCCCGGCAAATATATCGTGCGAAATATACCGTGACTCACAGCACCAGCGAATATCGGGTATGTCTGAACAGGCCTCAATAAATAGTTTATACAAGTATTTCTGTCTCAAAGTACGAGTGTACGAATTAGTGAATGTTTGAAGTAAGGCGTGCCTTGCGGTCAGCGCCACTTACTGGAAACAATTTAAGTTGCTAGCTTTTGAATGTAATATAAGGTCGTACTGCAAATCCTGAAGAATGAATAAGTCTAGTTCCTGCTATTAAGTATTGTGTCCTGTGCCTGCAATTCTTTTACAGCTATAGTCAAATTCTATTATGGATAAAGGAATTATTTAAACGATATATTCTGATATACATTAAAATACATAAATAATGTAGAATTACGCAGTTAAAAAACTTAAAGCTGGGACCTACAGCTTTAGAAAATTATGTATATTCCAAATTTTCAGGTACTTACGTCTGTCGGCTGCGTAGTAGTGGAACAACAGTAGAAACATCATTAACAAAGCTGTTTTGCGTGTAGATCGGTCTCCTGGAACAATCAAAATTACGTTAGAGTAACCGTCCATTATATAAATATATATTTTGTACCTGAAAGAGATATTCATTTTTATGAAAAAATAAATAAATAACTATTATAATATCACACGGATCTGTAGTCAACTTTATAAGTATTCACTACAATGTATGGAGGTCCTGAAATGCCTTGCTACATCATTCCTAAAGTAGGTACAAAATGTATAAGTGAGAAATATGTCTTGAAGTAACCGCGCTGTACACGTCTCTACACTGTAATGACCATAATTTAATAGCTTTTAGGAGAAAAAATGTTAGTTAAATGTTAGAACGACGTTCATGCTCTGACAGCGGGCCTCTAGCCTCAAAATCTTTGGAATCTATCGACTTGCCATTCAATATTTACGCCACTGAAAACATGAATATTTTACAAAAGATTTTTACCACTAACGCTAAATTTCGAAATAATTTTTTACTCATAAAGTCCCCTTAAAAGCAAAACCCTACCGTTTTTTACTTATAATGCACCTACATTCTATTTGTAAAACATTTCATAGTAAGCGTAATTATGTCCAAAGAATAATGATATACCTAGCATTATGTCATGGCAAAGAAATTCCTACGATGTATCGAATGGTAGAAACTGGAGTAGAAGCAGGTCACGTGAAAAATTTAATAGCCCAGCTGTTAAATGTTCGAATGTATTCTGTCGTTTGTATGGGTATCAGTTATTATCAGCACCGACACATATTATGTAAATTTATAAACAGTAAGAGATTCTACTGAGCAGCATCAGAAAAAAGTATCCAATAAATATTTTATACTTTACAGTTATAAATACGAGTTTATATTTATTTATTGTACGAAGGTAGCAAATGAGCATGCAATCCACCTGATGGTAAGTGGTCACTACCGCCCATTGACTTCAGGAATCATTCATAAGTATGATTAAATCATACCTAAATTTGATCACAGATGCGTTGCTACCCCTGAGGACTGACTAAGATGTACGCCTCGTATATAGGTATAGCCGGCAACCACGCCCCTTCATACCGAAACACAATAAATTGCTTCACGGAGGATTATGAGGGAGGCGGTTGTTCCTCCCCGATCGAACTACATGAGTTCTACCACCTGACAATTTACGATGATACAGGTCTATTGCATTACCGTGCATCTATTTGCATTACCGTTTTACCATTTACATTTTCCAGCATTGTGGACTATGGAATAAGTGTATCTCATTCTAAGATGCTACTTGCACCCAGCAGTAATAATCCATTGAAATGTTACATTTTTTTTCAACCATTTCAACCCCTAAATTCAAGTTGGCGGCCGTGGGACAAGGGTGACGACCCCACAAACTTGGTTTTAGCTTTACACTGACCCCCCCTACACTTCAAAAAAATAAAATTGCGTCCTCTAAAAATCGCAACCCCAAATGTAACTTTTCAATGGACTATAAGACATCAATCAATCGTAAAATATGCTAATGATATCCACTGATTTTTTGTACGTAATGTCAAATTTTACAAATCCGAATTATGTAGTAGTTTTAAGTGTTATCAAAATAAGTCTATACAGATATTTTTTTGAAAGAAGATCATTAGCAAATCTATATTTAATAAACTGCAATCCAGAATTTAATAAATAGCTTTACAAAAATCCTTAACATATGAATTTAATAAGTAAACAGTGCATATTAAATAATATTAGGTACTACTAGTATTTGGGCTACTGCTTCGTATTTAAAAACATGCATTGAAAATATTTTGTTAGACTTTGTTACGTTGTGTTTTGTGTGGTAGTGTGTGGTGGCATTGACCGACGCCCCTGTTTTAAAATCCATAGTCATAAAAATTGGACGTATAGTATGTGTTATGAAGATGAACACAGGCTACATTTGATCCCGGGAAATCATACCGATCCCTATGGAATGGTTCGCTATTTCGGTGTTATTATAGCAACATTGTTTCAGTGCATCAACACTCAAAATATCCTCTTTATAGGCGATAGCCTGAAGGATTGGACTATGACCTCTCTCGGTGGCTGTCCAATACCGAAGCCCGAATAGAAATTATCATACACATATACATAGATTAATCAATTTCTGTAATAAAATCGTATAAAGTAGAAGAAATGGCTAGGTAGGATTGGTGTATACTTCAAAAAGAAAATAAGGATTTACTTTGATTTATTTTTGTAATTTGCGTGGGTGTCTAAGCTGTTTGGAGTTGGGAATATTCTAAAGGTAAAATTTCAGAAGTACTAACGTAAAAGGAAAATATCTAGAATGTTTTTCGATAAAACCGTAGCAAAACATCAAAGAAATACATCGGTCTATATTTTTGTATCAACAAATGCCATATTTCTTAGCGTGGGTATGTAGGTGGGAGGTTTTAAGTTAAAATATATAATAATTATATATTTTAACTCAAAACCTCTCCGCAATTTTGGCACTAAAATTTGTCGGTGTTCATTATTGGATTTTTTAAAGCTTGTACCCAAATATGGACAAAATATAAGTAATGTATTTTTTAAACATTTTATTTTCACATCTTGTGCTAGTTTCACATCTTATACTCGTTTATCTTTATATATTTTTTATCAACAGCAAATTTAGACATTATTTGCTGTTGACTTAAGACTTATAGAGACAAATATTTTTTTAGACATTTTTTTTGATAACTGTTAGTGTCATTAATTATATGTTCTATTATATTGTTTTATAATTTAATTTCAAGTTTATTTATTACAACAATAAAACCAACTACAAGCTTAAATCCTCTATTTCTTAAAGGGTCCTTAAAGATGAAATCTATTTATTATCCTTAAATATATGAGTTATTATATTATTCTTTAATTCAATTTCAATGGTATTTACTTCAATATCCAACTACGGAGCTTAAGCCCTATTCCTAAAATGACCGTAAAGATAAGCTTTCAGTTGAAAATGTCCATAACTAGGTGCCCATATTTGGGTAATGTCCATAATTAGGTGTCCATAACTGGATTTTCCTTGTCCATAAATGGAGTAAGACTAAGGCTATTTGTTTTTAATTAAGCATATTAAAATAATTAATTAAAATAATTCTTCGTACACCTCCAAATCCCCGAGAACGAGTGTTGTGCAAAATAACAAAGCAAAAACGAAAAAAATGTGCTTATACTGGCTATAATAGGTGCATTTACGGTATGCATAATTTCCAGCTAAATCAATATTACTCCTAGGAAGGAAATGAGTCTCTACCTAAATGCTTATTTCCGTCATTTGCTATTCGTGGGAAATATTCTAAAGAATAACATACAAAAATGATAACGTAAAAGGAATATATCTAGAATGTTTTTCTATTAAACCCAAATACAATACATCAAAGAAATTCATCAATCTTTATATTTGCATCAACAAATGCGAAATTTGTACGCGTGGGTATATCATAAACATGTTAGAATAGTTCTTTATTGACTATGCCTTCGTTTGATATGTGTTATGTGTTGTGATAACAGCTACAATTTATCCGGGTATAAAGAATATTGTTGAATTTTATTTTATAATGCATCATCATTAATACTGATGGTGTAGGCGGCGTAATGATGGGAATTTCGGGCTACTTATGAGAGGTAATGTCATTCACCTCTATAACGTTGATACTGACGCCATCTGGTGATACGAAATCCATAATATATATTTCTTGTGTCCGTGTGTTAGTAATTGAACTCCTCCTAAATGCCTGGACAGATTTTTTGACTTTTTCGTGTGAGATTGAGTTGATTTGAGAATGGTTTAGATTGATAATTCGATCTGACAAGGCAAAAGGGTGATCCACTCCAAAGACTTTTATTTTTATTTTTGGACAAAGTTTTTTACTTTATTTTTATGATTTGGCTTTAAAAAAGCCTTCTACCACCAACCCCCATTTTTTATAATTTTTATGGCGGAATAATGTTTGCTGGGTATATATAATTTTATGGCAGAATAATGTTTGCTGCGTATACATATGTTTTTTCTGTTTCCTAGTTACATAAGTAATAATGCAAAGGAATATAACTTATGCAAGATTTCTAACGTACTAGGCGTTTTAACAACTGCTGTCGAAAAAGGAGCGGAACACATTTTTAATGTCATTAGTATCAAGGTACGACGGTAGATATTAACATGGGTTATAAACCGTGTCTGTTCTTTCTTTCTTCATCCGAGGCAACTCTACAATAAGCATTTGTTTGTTTATTTATGGTCTAACCATAGCAAGTAAATAGCAGCGTCTTGAGGGTCGTAGGCATCGGAGTACCGGTTACCGATGATATAAATAGTACGAGTATATTTTTGCAATAAAGTAATATGGGGTACTCTTTGTATGAATAATCTCTCAGTTACATCAAATCTTTAAGATTTAATAAGATTTAATGTGAGGGTTGATACTAATTCCCCATTATAAAGCTTCAATTTAATAGCATGAAGCTATTAAATCCCACGTTCACGTGGATAACGAAATTCAATAATTTTCTTTAGTTAAGTTTTTTATACCGTTGTCTGTTCGGATTGTTTCGTGTGTAGTGAGCCTAATTATATCACTCAACAACGGACTAATCGTAGTGCTCAGTCACAATAAAGTTTGTATTAAAAAAAATGACCAAAGAGAGAACCGACTGCAAGACGATAAAAAAGTGAAAAATAATAATTAAAATCCGTTACGTATATATACGTTAACAAAGTCGTTACAAGTCCATATCATTAAAACTATTGAACCGATATTGATGAACGACATTAAAGATCACTGTTCCATAAGTTGAAGTAAATAAAAAAAGATTTTTTTTATTGTGTAAGGTAGCAAACGAGCATGTAGTCCATCTGATGGTAAGTGCCACTGCCGCCCATGGACATCAGTAATCATCCTCAAGTACGATTGAGTCATACCTAAGTTTGAT
>DWNR01004057.1:0-11212 GCA_018250455.1 Polygonus leo
CAAAATTTTAAATTATTTTATACTTTTTAGTGCATTTTGAAGTCGGTTTTATTTTTTGTATAAAATTTTTTATGTTTAAATTTTTCCATCAACCCTTTTGGAGTCTTTGCTGCATCACAGATTTTGTTAAGTATTTCGCATTAAAAAGTTTTCGCACGACATTAAACAAACAGTATTAATATCCATGATATCACTGTTTCATATAATCGGCTATATTTATATATTCGGTTATACTTATATTAACCGATTTTTTTATATTTAAAAAAATCGGTTATTAGGAAACACGTTGATACAGTCAATTAGTGGGAGGTTAAAATAGTATCACCTTATATTACTGTCGATGTCATGGTAAGCGCAATAAAGCATCATTCTACTGCAGTCACCATCATCACAGGTTGTAGCATGGTGTGAAACTGGAAAACGTTGGACCTGGCAAGAATAAAGGAGGGCACATAACAATTAACTATGAAACTTTGTAGTAGCTGATTAGCTGGCTAACCCAAGGGAACGCCCCTAGCTATGCTACTGGTGATGAGCAAATGGCACGATGAGCAGACTAAATGGGAACAAACAATTGACATTTTTTTCTGAGTAACAGGACACATTTTATAACAGGAAGATTACAGAACGATACATTTTCTCTGAACAATAGTTCACATATTGTTATGAAAATAAATTGTTTGCTTTGATTCCGAACACGAATGGAAAAAGCTTCAATACACATCATTGTAATGAAATGAAAAATATACTTAAGGTGCATTTACAATGGTGTACTGTATGTGTAAATATGTAGAATATATTAATCAAGACCAACATGAAACATAAAAACATTTGTCTTTCTTAGTCAGGCGCGATACTAGGTCCATAAAACTTCGATGAAAAGATTCCACCCCTGAGTAAATTTTTGATTTTTTAAACCAATTAATTCTAAATTTAACTTAATTTTGATCGTTTAAAAACTTAAATAACGTAATTTCAAATTATGTCTTAAACTGAATTACTAGTTAGCTAATGAATAACATAATAAAATGAGGTACTCATCAATCTATATAACAAAGAAATGTTATATAACGAATATAACAAAGAAATGTTATATATAACTTTAACTTTAAATGCGAAACACAATGTGGGTTGTATCCAACATCCAGTTGTGTAAAATTTTGTTGAACAAAAGCGAGTGAAACAATCGCTTTTCCTCAAACAAGGTATTTGATTACGCTAAATTCATAACATTCTTTAAAAAAAACCATTTCCTATAAATGATACGTCACTTATTTCAACGGAAATAAATAAGCTTGTTTCGTCTCTGCTCAGGAATATCAAATAAATGTTATTTATGTCGATCGGTATACCGAATATTTTCTTCAAAAACGCCCTTGGGAAATGCGTAAAATTGTATGTGGATCCTTTCGGCTAAATATGTTAATAGATATTTTGTAAAAATGATTTCTAAATTAGCGTTTTATATTATATGAAAGTTCAATGCAAGCAACCCTTGCTAACTTAGTAATTCAGACGTTAATTAACCGGGTCCAAAATTCAATCTTCGTCATTGTAACTTCATTGACGAAAAACAAAAATTCAGAAACCTATATGTATAGGAGATTTGCTATAAAAATAAGCAAATCAAAATTTCAATTTTTATTTCCTAATTTACATATTTGCTTAACTGGGTTCGAACTCGTAACCCTATACTCCTAATTTTTGATACAGTTTTAATGCAGTAAAATAAGAGTTACGTCTTCAAAACATAGCTGTCTAAATACGTATCGATATGAAACGAAATTATCTCTGCTGTGTTGAATAGTCCCAGAGGACGAACTCTAAATTTTTATTATGTGACCCTTCATCCGTTCAAATCCCTCATCCTGTCTTTATCATCAAACGCTATCTCTGACAAAATCTGTTTTCGTGTGAACGAAGGTTGAAACCTAGTTTATTTTATTAAACTTTTTGTATCCAAGAAACTTTTAGGTACACTGGACGAAAAGAAGTTAAATTCGTACGTGAATTTCACGATTCCAATATACTGGGCCTGGAGGAACTTCATGAAAATTTAATTAAAATAAAATTGTTTTTTGTATTGTTAATTTTCGTACCTTAAAGAAACAGAATCCTTATAATCTTACTCGGGTCTATCCGCCTGTCACAGGCTCCTATGCTACTGTGCAAAGATGGAAAGTTGATGCACATGAGTATTTCTGTGATTGAAGCACATACATACGTGTAACGTTAATAATTTTTACAGGTTTTACTCGAACTTGGCTAATTTTCTATTCTTATCTTTTCCATTCTTTATGTAAACGTGTTAAAAATATAGAACATTGCTTTGTTTTTTTTCCTTTTTCGGTTAAATTTTTTAGGATACAGAATTTCATTTGCGGCAGTGACCACATAATATCAGGTAGGCTGCACGCCCGTTTGTTGCTTTCATTGTGTCATAAAAAAATTGCGGCCAGAGCGGACTAGAGATCCAATCACGTGGTCGATTTGGCACGCGCCCATCGGACCTGCACATAACTCAATTCATAAAATAAGTTATGTGTAACAAAATTCCGAATTAAAAGTTTGAGACAAAAATTATAAGTTGTGGGAAAATTATAAAAAAGTTATAATGAAGATATAAGTATATTTTATGAAGATATAAGCGTATTTTCATAAACCATTTTTTTTATCAAAGCATATTGTTGAGTAAAATATGTAGTTTATGATTGATTGTTCCTGAAAATTTAACTAGGTGGCAACACTTTGTATGACTGTCATTGTAACCACGTTGATCTTGCTGTATCTATGATATTTAAAATAAAAAGTGTTATTTAGGATAAATACTATCGTTTTTATTAAGAAATAATCCATAATCGTACAGGTTATGGGCCCAGGAAGTTCTGCAATTGATATCTAGAAGAAAATAGCAAAGAAAAAGTTACAATCGTTTTTTTAAGAAATAACCTCAAAATGGATTCCATGCGTTCTATGAACATGGATAAATTTGATGGAAATAACTTTAGACAGTGGAAGTTCCAGATAAAATGTGCCCTGAAAGCAAAAGGGATTGATATTTCAGTGCCTAAACCGTCCGAAAATAGTGTTGAATGGACAAAGAATGATGGCATGGCGATGTTCATTATAACATCTTCAATGGACTTCAAGCAAATCACTTTAGTAGAAAATTGTGAAACAGCTTGGGAAATAATGACGAAACTTGAATCAATATATGAACAGAAGAGTGAGTTATGTAAAATGTTAATCCATGAAAAGTTTTATCAGTATAAAATGTCTACAACTGACAGCGTAGCTCAACATATTTCCAAAGTTGAATCGTTGGCCAAGCTGTTGAAAGAAAGCGGCGAAAGTGTTAGTGAAATGGCTGTGATTACAAAAATACTTGGAACACTGCCACAAAAGTACAGATCACTCTGTCAAGCATGGATGTCATTGGATCCAAAGCAACAGACTCTTGTCAATCTCACTGCACGTTTGCTGGACGAAGAAGCTAGTTTACAATGTGATGAAGAGCAGGAAACCGCTCTCCTTGTGGCTAACAAAGGTTGGAAGAATAGCCCAAAACAAAGTGAGTCGAATAAAATTGCTTGTAGCTCAAATCAGAATAAAAACACTAAACATAGATTTGAATGTTATAATTGTGGAAAACGAGGTCATTTTTCTCGAGAATGTCGTTATCCAAAGAAATCCAAGAACAGAAAACCTCAACAAGATGGTGCAGATATGTTAGCGTTCAATGTAGAAACAAGTTTACATGAAGCTGAACAGAATGCTTGGATTTTAGATAGTGGTGCCTCCGCACATATGACCTACAGAAAGGAGTTCTTTGCAGAACTATTTGAATGCAATCAGAAATCATTGACATTAGGAAACAAACAATCAGTGGAAGTGGCTGGCATCGGCAAGGTGTTAATAAAGAGACATGTAAATGGACAGTGGGAGAGCAGTGAACTACATGATGTATTGTATGTTCCGAATTTGCGACGAAATCTATTCTCAGAGGGTGTGATTATGCGTAAATCCTATACCATTATCAAGAAAGATTCTAGTGCATTCATTTACAAAGGCAATAACTTGGTGATGTGTGCGACAATGACTGAAAATAATTTATATGAGTTAAAAATAAAAGCTGTGATCTCAGATACATGTAACTTAGTTCAGAGCGACCAAAATAACATTAAAATGTGGCATGAAAGACTGGGACATGTAAACCTAAAACAAATCAAGAATATGAGTGCTGATAATGTAGTAGAAGGCTTGAAACTGAATGACAGTGATAAAACTGATTTTGTCTGTGAAGCATGTGCATATGGAAAGCAGTGCAGATTTAGATTTCACAAATCTGTAAGAGAAGAACTACAGCCAGGTGACCTTATAGTGATGTCTGTGGACCGATGAGTCATACATCTATTCAAGGTACAAGATACTTTGTATTGTTCAAGGATGCTGCAACAAGTTATAGGCATGTATATTTTGTAAAGCATAAAAGTGATGTGATTGACATATTCAAGAAATACAATGCTATCATCAAAAATAAATACATTCATAGTATCAGAATATTGCATACTGATAATGGAAGAGAGTATGTAAATAAAACCTTCAAAGACTATCTAAGCAAAGAAGGTATAATTCATGAGTGTACTGCACCTTATACACCTGAACAAAATGGGCGTGCTGAAAGAGAGAATCGTACCATTGTAGAGAGTGCACGTTCCATGTTGTATGCAAGAGATGTGTCACTGGATTTATGGGCAGAGGCTGTGAATTGTGCAGTATATTTATTAAACAGAACTTCCTCCAGCCAGACTCCTAGAACAACACCATATGAACTATGGAACGGCATCAAACCTCATGTAGGCCATGTGAAAGTGTTTGGAAGCATTGGATATGTTCATATTCCTGATCAACTAAGAACAAAACTTGATAAGAAGAGTGAGAAAATGATACTAGTTGGGTATGATAACAACAATTACAGGATGTTCAGTCCAGAAACCAAAAAGATTAAAATATCTAGAAATGTTATTTTTGAAGAACATAATGTTCCAGAGATAAGGAAAAATATTGCACAAATATACATTGATGATGAAGAGAAGACATTAGAACAAGAAAATGAAATGCAAGAAACCAATGTAGAGGATACTCAAGTAGAAATATCATCATCAGAGAATGAAAATAGCATGTTGAGTTGTAGTAGTAGTAGTGACCCTACATATGAACCGTCTCAAGAATTAGATGATGATTTAATTCCGAGGAATATAAATTTGAGACCGAGAATTAATAGAAGGTTTGAAGCAAACCTTGTTGAACTGTCACTGCCTCAGACATACGATGAAGCAATGAAGAGTCCACAAAGAAATGACTGGTTGAAAGCTATTGATGAGGAACTGCTTGCGCATGAAGAAAATAATACTTGGACTCCAGTTGAGAGGTCTGGTCAACGTACGCTTACTACAAAGTGGGTTTTCGCAATAAAGAAAGCTCGTTTCAAAGCTCGTTTATGTGCACGAGGCTTTAATCAAATTAAAAATATTGATTATCAAGAAATATTCTCTCCAACAACGAGATACGACTCTATAAGAATTGTTCTTTCTATTGCAGCTAAATATAAATTAGAAATTCAACAATTTGATGTCAAAACTGCTTTTTTGAATGGGTACTTGGATGAGGATATTTTTATAGAAGTACCAGAAGGAATTATATTTAAAAATGATTGTGTCTTAAAACTTAATAAATCACTGTATGGTCTGAAACAGGCATCTCGTTGTTGGAATAGAAGATTCACTGAGTTTTTGGTAAAGTATGGTTTTGTGCAATCTCAAGCTGACAGTTGTGTTTATGTAGGTATTTTCAATGGGGTAAAAGTATTCTTAATAATTTATGTTGATGATGCACTTGTAATCTCTTCCAGTTCCTCATTGATTAAAATAATTATAAAATATTTGAAACAAGAATTTAAAATAAAAGAACTAAAATTGAAATATTTTGTGGGAATGGAAATAGAGAGAGTAAATAATGGTATCTGTATTCGTCAAAGGGATTACTCATGCGTTGCTATTCCTGACGATTAATAACCTCATATGTAAGTCTCCATCACTCACCGTCGGGAATCACGTCAGGAACCACGTATCTCTAAAGCCGTGGCTTTACAATACAACACTAGTAACATTTTAAAGGTATTGGGGTGGCACCTTCCCAAATTACAAGATATCTACAATTTAGCGGTCATAAGTGAAATGTTATGAAATAGTATTTAAAAAATTGAATATGCTTTAAAATAAATATATAAACACTTATGAGAAAATATCGAGGACGTACTCAGAGAAATTTTCGCAAACTAGATTTCTGTACAAATGTGAAATTTCTATGTCATAAATACATTCAAACTTCAAACTAGTCCAATTAGTTTTATCTATCTGCTAACATTCGAATAATACAATTATAGTTCAGATTTTAGACAAATAATGAACATATGGAGCTATTCTGAATTTGTTCAACCTAGTTGAACTAAGCACAATATCTTGGTGGAAGAAGGAGCAACAGACATCAGAGATATAAATTATAATGATACCTAGTTAAAAACATTGGTATAATACAACAATATATTTGAATTACATTTTAAACTTACATAATTTAACGTTGGAAGACCGAAGGAAAATACTAATATTATCAGTTTCGCATGATCATATTAGAAAAAATATATATGACAATCTTAGGTTATAAGTATAGAGACAATATATTTTGATATCTGGTATGTGATGTAGTGTAAGTACATATTTATCATATTGCGTGTTTCAGAAAGAAGTAGTTAGTATATTTAACATATACTTAGCTTATATTATTCTTCATTAGTAAAGTAGAAAATATTTAGATTAAAATAATTAAAATGGTATTAAATAACCAGGTGGTAGAACTCATGTAGTTCGATCGGGGAGGTACCACCGATACCCTCATGATCCTCTGTGGAGCAATTATTGTGTTTCGGCTTGGAGAGGCGTGGTTGCCGACTACACTTATAAACGAGGCGACATTCTTAGTCCTTGGGAATCATTACTGGTTTCCATGGGCGGCAGTGGCCACTTACCATGAGGTGTACTGCATGCTCATTTGCTGCCATTATACGGTAAAAAAAGTAATATAATTTATCTTATTATGGAACAAACCTTATTTTAATTCGGATATGTTCATGGACCAAATTTTAAACTCTATTTATGAATAAAAATTAATCAAATAATTGAATAAAACATTTCAAAAAGACCGTGTTTTAACATTGACTATAAATAAGGACAAAATGCTATTTTATAACTCAATTTACTTTGTGTCCACATAAAATCCGTTTGGCGTAATGGCATCATTTTTGTTTTGTTGAATATGTAAATTGAAAACAAAAAATGCTTTCATTTTAAATTTTATTTTTATTTTGTTCAAAATTAATCGAGTTCAAAGCTGTTTTGTTTCAATTTAATTTTTATTTTTATTCTAATTTTATTTTTATTTTGTTCCATAGTTTATATTCTTGTTTTTAATAATATAACTGTCCAATGGTATGTAATAAATTATTCAATGATTGTTATATATGTACATATATTTTTTATAATCAAATGACGGCTTACATAGTTAATAGTAGGTACCTATTATCCATACATAATAGTTATGGCTACCATATTATCTACCAGCTGCAAATATTCATAACAATGTGGGGTTATGACATTATAATCTTTGTTGAATGACGTTGACATCGAAATAATAAAATTCAGCATAAAATTATTGGATACCGCTTTAAATGATACAATTAAACAACTGATTTACGTAATAAAATAAATCAGTAAACTTCAACCAGCAATGTCAATATTTTAACAACTCGCACCCGACTTGCTTCAATAATGAGAACGAAATTTCATGACTCGAACCGTGTAGCGAAAACTACACTTGTCCGTGCTTATATTATGTAAGTATCAAATTTTTTATACCATGAATTTCGAGAAGATTATAGTGTAAATGTTTACTCCTATCTTCTTAGCATTAAAATACTATGTGATTATTTACATTTCAAACTAATACAAAGTGGTTTATTTTGTATGCAATAAAGTTTATACTTGTTTTACGAAACTACTTTAAAAGATTTCTCCACTTAATATAACACAGACTAGTAGTTTAAGCAATTCAAAATTATTTATAGAAAAGCATTTAGCAAATGATCATTGGATTTTCAAAATACAGAGGATCTTAACTTATTATTACTTAACTAAAATGTTACACTTTAGTTTTATTTTATATTCTACATATTTACACACAGTACACCCATGCAACTTAAGTACCTTTTTCATACCATTACAATGATGTATGTATATTGAACCTATTTGCCATTCGTGTTCGGAATCGGAGCAAACAATTTATATAACATATCCATAACAATATGTGAACTACTGTTCAAAGAAAATGTATTGTTCTGAAAACGTACGGCGATATGACGTGTCGCTCAGAAAAAATGACAGCTATTTCGTCTCTTTGAGGGAGGAATTTGCTCTTAATCATTGGCATAGTTAGGGATGTTCCCTAGGGTGATCAACCGGCTAATCAGCTTCTACAAAGTTACAAAGGTAATTGTTAATTGCCCTTCTTAGTTTTGCTGTTTCGTCATTGTGACAGCCTGTGATGACTACAGTAGATGGTGAAATTCGCATGATGATACTGGGTTATTCTTAATATAATATCGACAGTATGATAAGTTGGTACTAATTTAAATTGCCGTTGCTTGTTTATATTCTTATAAAAAAGGCATACAACAATATGTTCTACAGTGGTATCCCATATGGATACAGTAATATAAATACTGTCATTGATAGGTAAAGGTCATAAAGAATGGAAATTGCTATTACTATTAAATTGAAACACGAACATTTCTTACGACCTTACAACCCCAGCAAAATAAACATTAAGTTTTGATGATTTCGTTTTAATACACTTTGCTTGATGTCATGTGAAAACTTTTTAACGCGAAACATTTAACACAATCTGCGATGCAGTAAAGTCTCCAAAAGCGTTGATGGAAACCTTTCATTTAAAAATGGTGCCAGGACAGCGGTTCGTCCTCCGAGGCATATTCCACAACTTCTGTGCGCTGTTTATGTTTAAAGTTGAGGTTCGTGTTTTATCTAGTTTCATACTGTTACTGAAAAACAAAAGTTTTCTGCACGGAGCTCGCTTGTTAGCGGTTGTTACAAATTTAATTCTTTGGAATTTTGAGTTCTACATAACTACTTTAGAAACTATTTAGGAATGGCTGTTAAACTTTGTTTCTGAGATTTTAGGTTTTGTACGAGAAATCATAAATAAATCTTATGAAAGTAGTTATCAAAAACACTATATCCTTGTAACTAGGTACATTCTAATCCCGAAAATGATACATTATTTATCATTTAAAAGACATGTATATTATTTATGTAAGGCTCCGAGTATGTACCAAATTTATAGCTTAAAATTTAATTTTTTTTATCCTATCAAATGCAATAATAGTATTGTAAATATATATTTTTTTATAGGAATTCTCAATGTTAGTTTCAATTTTTTTGCTTCATGCAAAATGATTTCGTATTTGTATTTTATTGGCAAAACTTGTTACAAGTTGTATAATTGCAATTACGTCGATATCTTGACATTTCACTGACACTTTTCATCAAAGCGTAGAGGGAGTGAACGGTAAAATAGTAGCGCGGCGTAAGATAAATTACCCTCTCATATATCACGGTTCCACGAGCCATCAAGGAGTCATAAATAAATTATTCGTGCCGAAATCATTCCATGATGAAAACGTTGGAAATGAAAGTACGAAATCTTTTAATTTTATTTTTCGGAAGCCAAAGTGTGGCTATTGATAACATTTGACAATATGCCGTACTCGTACCGTCTGTTGCATCGTCAGGTGTGTTTCCAGTGAAATAAAATATTTGTATCTGAAAATCATTCGTACATTTTTGAGATGAACGTTATTTTAAAACTTGAAACGTGACACCTTAACAAATTGTTTCGAATTCCCGCCATTTAACTGTATTGAATTTAGAAATTCTAGTAACTATAACGTCTTTTTTGTTGATGAAATAAAGTATCAGTCAAATCAACTTACCTTTTGCCCCTAGCAGGGTATGTGTCACCGATACCAAGTTTCAGCCTTGCCTAAACATTACATTAACTACAAAACCAAATACGATTAGAGATAGTATTAAGCTAATGGAAACTTAACTCTGAAGACCAAGATGTAAGTCTCATGTTTAAGAAATCGATCTATACAAATCTGTCACCTTTGATTAGTCAGATGCCAATACGACACCGTGACACATTTAAGTCGGCATCTACGTAAAAAATAGAAGTAAAGCTTAAAATAAAACCGATTGTTATTGATTAATAGCAGCTAACAGAGGCGCGGCAATATTGTCTGCTGATCATAAATCGGGTTTAGCTCAAATCGAACAAATGACAAACAATCATCTGGATCCGGGACATTGACGGAATCTAAAATAACGATATTGATGGATTCCGCGCTCCATTTCGAAAAGTAATTCCGTCTAAATGGAAATATAAAATAAATAATTTGTTATCCTACAGCTATCATTTTGTACATAATACTGGTGTACAAGACTTCTTTAGGATACAATTATAAATAACACTTTCTACACTCATAGCCTCACGTTAGGAATAAATGCACACACATGGACATGAAATTGTATGATTAATAAATCTTAAAATATTTATTTGCCTAAAATTGGAGTATATTGTATCCTGTATGTAAAATTTATATTTATGATGTTAAATTAGTTAAGATTTAACTGAAACTGTATAAAATTGTCGACTATATGTCCCGAGGAGGGCATAAATGACTGCGACACAGTTTTTAACTATTGCAGTTGTTTACGAACTATGTATTTTGTAAATATGTTTTGTATAAATATGTTTTTTTTGTAAATATGTTGAATAAAACCATTAAATTGTAGACCTTTTGATATTGGATACCTTGAATACTCACAAGGCGAGTACGCGAACAACCGGTCCCAAAACAGAAATCTATAACATAATTATGTAATTCAGATTTTTTTTATAGTGTAAAGGTAGCAAACGAACATGCAGTCCACCTCAGTAAACATCCCCAAGTACAATTAAATCATAC
Source organism: Polygonus leo (assembly GCA_018250455.1). Classification (NCBI taxonomy): domain Eukaryota; kingdom Metazoa; phylum Arthropoda; class Insecta; order Lepidoptera; family Hesperiidae; genus Polygonus; species Polygonus leo. Next base: position 11,162 of record DWNR01004057.1, read on the forward strand.
CTAAGTTTGATCACAGATGCGTTGCTACCCCTGAGGACTAAGATGTTCGCC
>DWNR01004058.1:0-11211 GCA_018250455.1 Polygonus leo
CGTCCACCCAGGGACATCGTGGCGGGCGGCGACTGACGGCCCTTGTCAGTCGCGGCCCACTAGTCCCGTCAAGGCGGATTTGCCGAAGCCGCCTGCAGGCGGCCGTCCTGCGTGGACGCGCGACCGCATAGTATGTATGTTGGTATATATTTCGATTTTCTGTAGTGCATGCGTCCTTTGTGGGAGGGAGGGCGGTACATACTGCATGTCTCAAAAATATATAGCATCATACATGGTGCACGCGGATTGTTGCGAAGTAGTTCTAACCTAACTTTACATAATGTTATAACAATGCTTGTAAACTATATGACAGCAGTCAGATCTTAGACTATAATAGACCACAGTTCACAACCATTACAAAGTTATCATAACCGTATAACATTGAAATAAATCATATTACAAAGTAACAGTAGATTATCATTACCGTTATGTATGACTTACGTCACAGACAGTTTCTAATAAAGATTGATAAGTGCCATAGACACAACATGTTCTATTTTAGTCATTACATTAATTAGTTAGGTGTTATGCATTTTATTACAATCTGTGAATAACAAAATGATATCTAACATGAACATTTTCCTTATGTTATGTATATCTTGAAGAGCCGTGGTTACTTATTCTTACACCTAAGGCAAACATATTTTCTCGCAGGGTACCAACGCATCTATGATCTAACTGTACGATTAAATCTTACTCAGGTTTGATTGCAAATGACCATTGACAATTTCTACTTCCTCGCCAAGTGCGAAGTCGAAGCCTACTGTAGAGAAAGAGAAAAATAATTGATTACTTCAATGATAAGAACGCATGGTCTGAGGCAATAGTGTAGCTCAAGCTTCGCAAATATATATGCAAGGTCTTATAGCATTTTATATACATATTTTTAAATTAACAGATATATATAATATGTTTAAAATATGTGTTATGGAGTTTGTTTCGCCGTTTCTTCTTCAAAACGAGACACCTTGGAAATGGTGGTAGCTTTTTGACTGAAAAGATTTCTCTTATGAATGTACATTGAATAAAATATTATGATATTTGAAGTTGATTTTAAAAGATTCTCTATTACACTTTAAACAGCAATCGTATATCAAGTCCACTTTCAAAAAGTGTTTTCACATCTAAATGTATAACTTAACCGCATCTTAAATTAAATGTCGAAGATGACCGCGTGGTCATCTCAAGGCTTACGCTGACAACTCCTGGATTAATTACTGTCGTCTTACGAGAATAATTAATCCGCAAGCTTATCAGATCAACATAACATAACTCAACTAGATTTCAATCATAATTTGAAACCACGTGATATAAATTAATGTGTAAATTATCCTCCCTACAACAAAACGATATGTCACCAAGCTTCTATAAGTAAGCGAATCTTAGGGCCATATTAATAAAGTAGACTCCAGCTAAAAACGATCTTGAGAGCAGTTTTAAGTCCATTATCTAGTACTTTAAGTAGTAGTTAGTCCGTCCATCTATCATCCATCTTTTATAGAAGGTATTTCCGAGGTATTTCCGGTGCGCTATGACATAGAGTTCTTCAAAAAAGGCGCGAAAAGAGCTCTCCTTCAAAGCCGGCGATGCATTGGCGGTCCCTCTGGTGCTGCAAATGTCCACAGGCGGCGGTGACTACTTACCATCAGGTGGCCCGTGTGCCTTATCGCTAGGTTATGTCAGCGAGTTAATCAGTTTTGCCTTTTATATATATAGATTAATCACAGACGGCGAGATTGTTCTATTCACATCATAAAATATCGTTGGGAAGAATTAAGTGCTACGGCAAAAGCCTTGCAGTGCTTTTGCCGTAGCACTTAATTCTTACGCTACTATTCCCTTCTAGTTAAACCTAACCTCTCGCTTGCTTAGAATAAAACATAATCTATACCTATGTATTAAAATTGTAATTGGGCGATGTCTGTACTTTGAAGTTATTTGAGATAAAGGAATATGGGAGATCTTTCTAAAAGCAATAGAAGCTAGCAATCATTTTTATAGTTTTTGTTTGTCTGTCTGTCTGCATGTTAATACGTCCATCACGGCAAGACTATTGCATGAAATTAGATGCGGTTTTCACTGTTGTATTCCTTTTGTCTTACTAAATATCTGGCGTGTATTTTATCTTACACCGCCCAGAAGTTATTAAAATAGTATCGTGCTGCATGGTAAGCCGCGGACAAAAGCTAGTATAAAATAAACTATACTAATTTGCCCACAGACTGTAAATTATGCATAGATGATGAAACACGCATTAATTTGTTGCCGGCGGGAGACGCGGCGTCGCGTAAAGGAACTCATTCACTCTAAGTTTTTACTCAGAATTACTAAACTATGTACGGTATAGAGTTTTTAGATGTTATTTTAAGGTTCCATACACAAAGGGTATCAATTTTTTAAAACCAACGGAACGCTATTACTGAGTAACTAACACTAAGTCTGTCTGAATGACTGCCACAGCGCTATAGCTACCATTCTTTAGAACCACAGTGTAGACATTTGAATTTTTTACAGAATGTGTTTCTATGGCCGCTGTAAAAAAAGAAGATCCCTTTTTTTTGCATTTTTGCAGCTGTTACTACAGCCAACCGAATTATATTACTTACCTATCTGAGCTATGTTTTTTACGATTAGCTAATGACAAATCAACAGCTCGTTTTGCTGCATTCAAATATATATATAAATATATATATATCCAGAATATATGTTCAAAATACACCAGGCGATTGCAGTATTAAACCTCTATTAAAAACTAGTTCTGAGTATTTTAGTTAAACCTCTCGCTTGCTTTCGATAAACATAATATAAAATAAACTGACTGACTGTAAATTATGCATAGACGATGAAACACGCAGTAATTTGTTGCCGGCGGAAGACGCGCCGTCGCGTAAAAGAACTCATTGACTCAAAGTTTTTACTTAGAATTACTAAGCTACATACTCCTCATAATCCTTGCTTACCAAAGGCCTACGTCATACAAAGAACACACCCTCCATGTTCAGGTCTCTACGATCACCGGTTTAGGCTGTGAGTTGATCCGCCAGTCATTCAAGACAAAGCTCTTTATATGTATAGATAATGCGGATTCCTACAACATGAAACTCAGTCCTTTTGAAATAATATTTCGTTTAGTTGAAAATCTGTAGTTCAAAAACCTTGAAATTTGTGATACTACAGTTGACATACTACTTTTAAAAATACGAAGTGTTAAACATACATTGGTACGCAACTTATTGCCTGCAAGTTTTTTATTAAATTGTAAATAAAGAGTGTTCAGCCTCAGAAGTTTGTAAAGTTAGGATAGGGATACCTAGACACTCCTTAGTCTTCAGAGGTAGAACATCTGTTAACTTCAGGTAGGACTTTATGAAGCTTGTATATCTACCGTTAATTACAGACTGCCATATTGTTTGCACGGCATAAATATACTTTAATACAATAAACTTTCGCTTTCGCCATGTTACTTAATTCTTACGCTTTCATTCGTTTCTAGTTAAATCTAACATCTTGCTTGCCGAGAATATAAAATAATATAAAATAAACTATACTAATTTGCCCACAGGCTGTAATTATGCATAGAAGATGAAACACGCAGTAATTTGTTGCCGGCGGGAGACGCGGCGTCGCGTAAAGGAACTCATTCACTCTAAGTTTTTACTTAGAATTACTAAGCTACATACTCCTCATAATCCTTTCTTATCAAAGGCCTACGTCATACAAAAAACACACCCTCCATGTTCAGGTCTCTACGATCAGCGGTTTAGGCTGTGAGTTGATCCGTCAGTCAGTCATTCAGGACAAAGCTCTTTATATTATGTATAAGTAGATAATGCGAAGTCCTTTTCAATTAATTTTTCGTTTAGTTGAAAATCTGTTGTTCATAAAACTTGAAATAGGTATGTGTTACTACAGTTGGCATACTAAGTACTTTTAAAAATACCAAGTGTTAAATATACGTTGGTACGCGACCGTTTGCCTGCAAGTTTTTTATTAAATTGTAACTTAAGAGCGTTCAGCCACAGAAGTTTGTAAAATAAGGATAGGGATACTTAGACACTGCTTAGTCCTCAGAGGTAGAACATTTGTTAACTTCAGGTAGGACTTTATGAAACTTGTATATCTACCGTTAATTACAGACTGTCATATCGTTTGCACTGTATAAATATACTTTAATAAAATAAAAGACTTTCGCCATGTTACTTAATTCTTACGCTTCCATTCGTTTCTAGTTAAATCTAACCTCTTGCTTGCCTAGAATAAAAATAATATAAAATAAACTATACGAATATGCCCACAGGCTGTAATTATGCATAGATGATGAAACACGCAGTAATTTGTTGCCGGCGGGAGACACGGCGTCGCGTAAAGGAACTCATTCACTCAAAGTTTTTACTCAGAAGTACTAACCTGCGAACGGTATAGAGTTCCGTATATAAAGGATGCCTTATTATTAAGAACAACGGAACCTTATTACTTAGTAACTTACACTAAAACAGCAGACTGACGTCACAAAGCTGTTCTCTTCAACCGTAATGAGAAGACATTTGAATTTTTTACAGAATGTGTTTCTATGGCCGCAATTGAAACAAATACCTACAAATATTTTTGGCTTTTTTCAGCTGTTACTGCAGCCAACGGAATTATATTACTTAAGCTATGTTTTTCTTACGATAATGGCAGATCACCAGCTCGTTTGCTGCTTTGACACTTACAAAATGTACGTTCACAATACACCAGGTACTGCACTGTTACTTAATTTTAGTTAAACATGACCTCTCGCTTGCCTAGAATAAAAAATAATATAAAATAAACTAGAAAGATTTGCCCACAGACTGTAAATTATACACAGATGATGAAGCATGCAGTAATTTGCTGTCGGCGGGAGACGTCTGTTTGTCGCGTAAAGGAACTCATTCACTCAAAGTTTTTACTTAGAATGACTAAGCTATGTACGGTTTTGAGTTTTTAGATGTTATTCTAAGGTTCCGGTTTCATTGGACTAAGATCATTCTTTTAAACCGTAATGTGTAGATTCGTGAAATTACGTATTAATATGGCCACTTTAACAACACATACCTTCAAATAATATGAAAACAACTAAAAGGAGAACCTTATGAGAATAAACATATACTTGCATTTTTGGCATCTTTAGCTCATCTAGAAACCGCGCAGTAACTGTTATATCGCGGCGGGGACGCTTCACGTTCTCACTCGGACATAAAGTTATTACTCAAATACACATGTTAGCTACGTTCGGTACAGAGTTTTGTAGTTAGAGGTTGTGTGAGGGTTCTGTACAAAGTGTAGCCTCAAGCTAACTGGTAACTAATGCTTGATAAGTCATTCCGCCCGTCCAGGAATTGTGCTTTTATCTTGAACCGTAATGTCTAGACACTTGAAGTTTTTACAGAATGTTTTTCTATGGTCGCTATATCAAACAAATTCCTACAAAAACATGAAAAATAACTAAAATTAAAAGGAGACATCCTTACATACATTTTTGGAATTTTCCAGCTTACCTACCTAGGTAGATACAATTTCAACTCGTTTAAACTTGGTTCAAGAGTTGGCTTGGTTCTTGAGAGATCACCACAAACCGCGAGAGTTGCTTGCACGCTATAAAAATATTTATAGGTACAGGTTTTTGCAATATTACTTAATTTTTACGCTACAATCCGCTTCTAAAACTGAACGTGCATGAAACATAACATAAAATAACCTAGAATAATTTACCCCCAGGATGTAAATTACGCACAGATGATGAAATAGTACGGCGGGGGACGTGTCGCGTGTAAAGAAACTCATTCATTCACATTCAGGGGCGGATTGAACATAATATAGCAAGAGTAGCATATGCTACAGCAAATGCTACGGGCCCCGCGCGTGCCTGTAGTATTAGCAACCTAGCGCAAGCTGACTCTTGCACTTCGTAATTTTTTTTAGAAGTTGATTGAACCCTGTAGCTGAAAAAAAAAGCTTTTCCCCTGATGTGCAAGCATGTTTGTAAAGTTTAAAAGCGATTGATAATTTATACTTGCATTCAACTTCTTATCAATCAAACTTCGCATCACACTTTGCGTCAATCCTATCATCATCAAACCCGCGTTAGCTTAATCCGGGCCTGAACACATTCACATGTTATAGAGTTAGACTGTTAATGGGATTTAGCGTTCCGTACCTAAAGGTTTTTTATTGAATGAAGGCAGTCAATATTCGTACGACAGATACACGAACTTCCTGCACGTAGCAGTTATTTATTGTCATGGCATGTAAATAGTCGCCGATTTATACCATTACATTATAATCCCACTGGTGTAACTTGCATACCAATTTTTCAAATTCTTTTTTTCTTATTTCATATACCCCGTAGTTCTCAGACCTACATAGAATTTTCTTATGGTATGCTATAGTCGAATGCAGTGTGACTACAAATTGAAGACCCTACCACATTTACACAAGAAAGCTATCGAATCCTGCCGAGCAGATTATCGTACCTACACTACACCTAAAATTATTACCAGAATAACGTATATATTCTTGATGAATAAACTTTATTTAGTAAGTTGAACTCAAGTATCAATCGCTTGCTTTAATGGGACCCTTTTTTGGATTTTTTTGGCAAGTTTGAGGCAAGTATCCACGATTTTCCAATTTATAGTCGGCCAAACAGGCAGGATCCTGCTACATATGGTCACAGTGGCCGAACGATCGTAGTCTATGGTCTATTGGCGCCATCTGACCAAAATCGTATTAAATATGAAAAGCGCCATCTTCTGGCATCAGACTATCATTATAATGTTAACTTTTGCATTTTCCCCTTTTGTAAAAGACATCTGCTGTCTATAACGCCATCTCTTACACATTTCAGTAACAGTTCATCTCTTGTGTTTATGGTTGCACTCTCCGAAATAATTTTTATTTATGGTATGTATGATATCAGGTATCTTAAACGAACTTTTTCTTTTCTACATTTTCTCCTTTAATTCGCCATAAAACATTTTACGGAAAAACAACGTTTGCGAATTTTAGTTATTCATATTTACGAAATAAAATATTAATATTCATGACCTGCGTTGTAACATGCAATGTTATAGGTAATCACAGCCAGTTTTTATGAATTCATCCAAGCATCCAACAAGCGCGGTGCTTGCTATGTTCAAATTGATTGGTTGGCATTTTTTTATCTCTTGACCGTGTAGATTTCCTCCACGATATGTCCCTTCACAAAGTTACACGTCATGTGGTGCAATTCGTGTAGTACGAAGAATGTACGACTGGGGAAGTACCACCGCCACCCTCATAATTGTCCATGAAACAATTTATTGTTTCGATTTGTCTTCAAATGTGATTGTAGCCGGCAAGCTTATACATGAGAACATCTTAGTCCTCAAGGGTAGCGCAATGCACCTATGATCAAATATAGGTATGATTAAATCGCATTTGGGAAACGCCGCCCAAGTGCCGGCGCAATTCCTCGTACCGCTCTTTGAAGTTCATGCGTAGTCTACTTCTATTGGATCTTGTTAGTTAACTACAACTTCACGACGAAGATCAAAGCCAAACTCAGCCAAAAAAATCTCCTCTGAAGTTATGCTTTGTAGCGAAACCAAAACGAGTAAAATGTGTATCAATGAGCGCGCCAACTGTAGGTACCCTGCTCTGTACATAGCTCCACTCACAATCCTCCATAGCACACATCCATCCATATAAAACGTAGCTTAGTTGAGTCAGTTTCCACCAGTCCTATGCTATTTAGACCAATGAATAACATTGGTGCATATCATTTGCCAGGTGGTAGAACTCATGTAGTTCGACCGGAGAGGTACCACTCGCCACCCTCATAATTCTCCGTGAAGCAATTTATTGTTTCGGTATGGAGGCGTGGTTGCCGGCTTAGTCTTCAGAGGTAGCAACGCATCTGTGATCCAACTAGTTATGGCTCAATCGTCCTTGACGATGATTACTGATGTCCAGGGGCGGCACTGGCCACTTACCATCAGGTGGACTGCATGCTCGTTTGCTACCTTTACACAATAAAAAAAATATATATCAAACGCATCCACAGCAACGTAGCATAGCATATCTCTGTTGAAAAAGCACCCTCACACTGTGCAGGAATTAAATCAAACTTTTAATCATGGAATCAATATACAAAGGTTGCAAACGTGGCTTTTGTTCATAAGAAAGTGTTACTAAATAAAACACACAGATAGATATTAAAGTTTATTAGCTCAGCCCTGCTTCTGCGCCAGCTCGCGCGCCTTGGCCTTCTCGAGCTTAGCGATGCGTGCGTTGGACTTGTTGCCCAGCGCGCCGCCGCCCCAGTGCCGGCGCAGCTCCTCGTACCGCTCGTTAAAGTTCGTGCGGATGGCTTCCACCACCTTCGAGAACGCGGCGCGGTCGCCGGACTCCACCTGGGAGGACAAGACAGTGCAAATTTTCAGTACACCAGAAGTGATACATAATAATGTGAAATAGAAATTACAAAAAACAAACGGCGGTCTTATGGACTCTTCCAGAAAGAATAAGACAAACGGTCATAACTAGCATTTCATTTCGGTAGATTCAACGCAAGTAACGTTTATAACACAATGATAAAAATTGCATTTTTAAGTTTTCGTCTGAAAGTGAGGCTCGTTTTAAAATATCCTTGCCCGTGGATGAAAGACATTCTACTGCAAAGCTTGTATTATATTTAATAAACAGATTTTTAAAAATCTGTTCTCCATGGAATGCCACATGGAACATGGTTGTGAACCGACACATGGTTGTGAAATCAATAAAAATTTATAATGTATTCAGGTTGCATTGAAGTTTATAAACATGCTGTCAGATTTAATATCTGGTCATTTACTTCTTATCCAGCAGTGTATTCCTTGATAATTTAATTAAATCAGCAAAACAAATTTGTAACTGTATTTGTATGTGTGCCGTGTATGTTTTACGCTGTTTGTCTGTATTAACAAACTGAAGATGACATACTCAGATATATCTGTATTGGTGGTAGATAGGCTATCCTCATGGCACTCAGATAGCAAATAAATCATCACTATATGACATCTTCAATTTTGTCACAATTATCTTTTTAATTGCTACGAAGTTTAATAAAACAATACATACATGTGTCAACGCTAAGCATGTGCAGGTCTTGCGGTGTACGAGGGCTCCCAGCCGGGACTTGCCCTTCACGATGCAATAGGGCACGCCCATCTTGCGGCAGAGGGCGGGCAGGAAGAGTACGAGCTGGAATACAGAAGAACAAACTGTTAGATATCAACAGCTAACATCTTATGCATTGAAAAATGTACATTTTTAGATTATGGCACAGAGCTTCATACCATTTTGTTAAATTACTTTGGGTCCGGTCTATATTGAGGAATTTTGTAATTGCAATCAATAACAAATTTTCACTAAGTAATTTTCTTAAGAGCGATATACTTAAAATTTTGATCTAACTTTGATTTGCCCAACAAAAACACATTATAAAAAGTGCATTTAATAATTCAATGGAGAAAAATCTGTCCTAAATGGAGATGACGATGGAGCAATTTACTTAAGCTATATTATTACTGTTATGATGTGCCAAGCCGGTCTATTTAACATACATATCTAACATACATATGTATATACTTCAATTACTAGTACAACTTAAAAAAATTTAATAGTCACAATTTTTTTACTAAAGGCTCAGAGTCAATTATCTTCATACAGCATGTGGTTTTTGCATATAGCATCCACAGCCTCAGGTGAAGAAATTCTTACATCATAGCCATCCTATTAATAAAAAAGACTAATGTGACCTTTTTGAAGTTGTTTAAAAAATTTTAAGTTAAGGGACCTTCTATCAAAAATTTATTAAGATGGATTACATAAGCCTTTAGATATGAATGTCTATATTTGTACATAATATGATTAATGAATTGTACATTAAATCAAATATTTGTATGAATGTTTGATTCAAATCAAAAATGACCTTGGTCAAGAGTATGCCAATGGACACAGATATTCAGGATAAACCAATGTGGCATAACACCTTTTAGGGCATTGTACAAAAAGAATGCCAAAAGGTCTGGTATTACTTATAGCCAGTTTCAATAACCTATCTATCTCTTTACTAGAAATCAGATCTAGATGGATTTTTGAAATCAAGCGTAAGACTTTAGGATCTGTCTGACTGTATGTTGAATCACGGAAATTATAATAAGTACACTTGATTTTTTATAATGTAAACCACGATAGGTAAACACTTGAAATTTTCACAAAATATGTATTAATATAGTTCACATGATAATGCATACTGAAAGAAAATAACTAAGCTACTTTTAAACTCATTGTAAATATTTTTCCTTAGAGCTTGATTTTCGCAAAGTATATGACAATACTGAAATGATCTGCAAATCACAATAATAATAATATTATATGGCTTAAGATACTATAAGTTCTAGTAATTTTGATGACATAATAAGTTTTCTGTACCAATGTATACACCATTTGTTGGTACAGCTATCTAAGTTTGACTTGCACTTGACAAATCAATATTTAATGATTTCGGTGAATTTTTCATCGTATCATGTCCATGGCACCCACCACAGGATTTTTTTCTATGTTTTCTGTATAAAATTATAAATAATTGCATACAAACCTCAATGGGGTCAACATCGTGGGCGATGACAACAAGTTGTGCCTTCTTCTTCTCAACAAGCTTGGTCACAGTGTTGGTGCCTGACCGGATCGTGTTCGGCCTCTTTGGTGGAGGCTCATCTTTCTTGGCAACCTGAATACAAAACAACAAATTATTGTATATGTTTTTGATGTATACACCAATGTGTTTGGTAATGGAGCAATCAGAGATCTTGGTGGTTGGAGGTCAGCATAGCCTTCTGATATAGATGTTATGCATCATTGGATTTCCGGTTATATTTATAATAACTTTTTTGATATGTAAAAATATTTTTTTGTGCATACTAAGTAGTTGAATATACCCTACAAATATCAACCAAATTTGACAAGCCTGGGATAAAAAAAAATTAATGTTTTCCTCAGACTCAATGGACCATTGCTCAAGTATTTTAAATGAAATAGAAGCTAATCTATTCTATACATATAATAAAACCTGTAGACGAGTTCAATTCTCTACATTGAATAAAATCTAGAAAAAATACTCCTAGGGGTCTTCATACAAGTAACACAAGCCAAAAAAAAACATTTTAA
>DWNR01004059.1:0-11211 GCA_018250455.1 Polygonus leo
AGTATCCCCAGGCAACTATTTTTCAAATATCTTCCATGTACAGACTTTCGACCCTCTTTAGCTTTATTATATGTATATATAGATGTACCTTCTTAAAATTGTGTAATATTGCGCGTGTAGCTGCAGGCAATAGCTAGATAGAAAATAAAATGCAAATAGGTCCTGTATCGATCGTTGCCTTTCAGTTCCAAATTACTTTGATTATGCAATATACATTGACGGGCCTACAAAATTAAAAACAGCGTTTGATTGACATCTCAATTCACGCTAAATCACTTGGACCATAAATTATTTAGTATTCTGTCTGAGACCAAACTTGGGAGTGGTTAATCTTAACGATTTGTAGCGTTTTTGTGCATAATAGTACCTGTACCTGATGTCTGGTACAACCTTTTTGATATAATTTCATAGTATGTATGTTTACTTGTAATAAGTATATATTAATATACTTAAACATAGGTACTTATAATATATGTATAGTAAGTACATATTATTATACTAGAAGTATTAGTATTAGTTGAAGTAAGCAAATCATATTAATATATGTATCTAGGTAATATTATGCATGTAGGCGAAAAACCTTTATTTTTGTCATGTTTATTTTTTCAATTTCACATAGGGAAACATACAAGCATGTATTCAAATCATGACAATTTTTATTCGTTCTATATTCAAATGCAATTTTGTCGAAAACGTCGAATTTGACAAGCGCTGAAAATATCCTGTGCTCTGAAAATATGGCGTTAAGCCAAAGTTGAGTTATTGTGATGTAAATAAGGTTTGATCACGTACAATGGACTGTGGGTGGAATGGGAGGGGACCCTTGGAATATAAACAACACACCCCGAACCTTTGGTCTACCATTGCACATTCCACGTAAAGGGATCACGAGGGCTAAGTATATTTATAATATTAAATTGTTACAGTATATAGAGAAATGCAAAATGTAAACTTTTAAGAAAATATTTCTTACAAAAGAAACGTCATGAACATTCCCATCAATCACAACTCATAATCTTTTAGAAACAATCATAATTGAATCAATCATGGTTAATTATCGTAATTGTTTCTCTAGCACAAGGATGGTAAGTTTTTATTGGCAGGTACAATTTTTTCGCTTAAGTATTTAAAGAGGATATGGCGTGCCATCTAATAATTTGTTTTTTTTTTTTTTATTAGTAATAGACTAAAATTTGTATACCAATGCAACATATTTATATCGATCAAAAAATAAAGTGCAATTGTTCTGTCTGTGTAAATTTTAGCAGACCTTAAATCATTTCACAAACTAAGCAGTTTGATCACGTATTCCCTATGTGAAACTAAGCAGTTTGTGAAATGATTTAGGGTCAGCTTAAATTTATATTATTATAAAGTTAGGTTAGATTTATTTCGCAACAATCCAAGTGCACCATGTATGATGGTATATATTTTTAAGATATGCAATATGTACCGCCCTCCCTCCCACAACGGACGCATGCACTACAGAAAATCAAAATATATACCAACATACATACCACCAACAATTATTGATAACCACGTTATACATTATTGATCACGCACGTCATGAAGACAAAAATATTGATAACGTAGCCAGATTTTTGAAGAGTTGTATGGAATGTAATTTTACGTTCTTGCAGTAGTGCTACTGGCATTTATTTGACTAAATTATGAAATATGTGTTATTCGTATTAGAGTTTTTTATTTCCAATTCCAAAAGGTACTTAAGGTAGTCGAAACTCCATAATTATTTCCATTCCGTGTCCTAATAAATTCCTCACCTACCATTTGGGGCATGCTTGCTATTAGTTCGTCATCCCCTGCTCTAGTATTTTAAAACACTTATGTATGTTACAGCTGCTATTCTTACAAGATTAAGGTTGCAAAATTATACAGGCTACGCTTATAATTGTTATTTTCTGTGTTAGCTTTTGCGCATTGTCTATGAATTTCGCAAAGTTAAAATTACTACGCTACGTAGGAGGTACGACATATAATCGGAGCTCTACTAAGCTATAATTTTAGACGTGGGTGTAATGTTTCGAGTATTCACATGGGCAGTGAAAGCGAACAACACCAGAGATGCACCGCTTTGTGGCGCCGACACTTGACACCTTGGCCTTCGTTACAGAACTCGACGCGACCACTAAATACCGGGAAGTACTGTCCGTTCTTTTGTATAAAGAACTGCATTGACAGTTTGCATGGCAGCATTAGCAGCTTTCGTTTTGTGTGGCTACTGCTGTATTCATTTTTGCAAACATTTCAATGTAAAGTACGCTCAAATTTGAGAAGCGCGTTCAACTTCCCGTAAAACATTTCTCAGTTATTCAAACAGCTTAAAAATATGTAAATGTTTAGTGTAACAAAACGAAACTTGTGGAGCTTTTAGATTATAGAGGCCTGTTCTAACTTTAAAAGCTAATAGTCATGAGTACATTAAAACAGAGACCCATTGAAGAAAGAATGCACCGAACCAAACCTTTGAGTGGGTCTGAGTCAATTGCGTGGGCGTACGATATACTGTTGTACTCTGACGTTCGACCACTAATTCAGGTTATGAATAGTCAATACTATCTCGTAGATCCTTAAATATATTTAGGGCTAATATTTAGGGATGTTTAGCCTGTAAAATATCCAAAAATAATGATTACGCCTTGCACTGGATTATGTATTTTATATAGTATAAAGCAATTTTTTTATTCATCTGGGTACGTTCCTTACCACATTTGGTAGAAAATTTCTACCTGGTGTTTTACAAATCTGTTTCAGTAGGAATTGATTGATAAACGAAATCGACTCATGAGTAATGACGAACGCTCGGAAAAAATACGAGTAATTATTACAATTTTAATTACGTATATTATAATATACCTACTAAAAGAAATAATAGAGTCGCGAGATAAAGAAAACAATACAGAAGGTATTAAAAAGTGATTAAAACAACACAATAGACATAATTATTTCATTCGCATTCATTGCGGTTCAACGCTGGAGGGCGTTCAATCAATGGGCGCTATATGCAAGAATATCAATCAATGGAAATCGCCTCGACTGGAATATCACGGTCAAGTTCAATAACCCACGAGCTGTTCTTGATTGACGGCAAGCCATTTGCGCTTTTTATATGTTTTATGTAACGTACGTAAGATATTTCATCTTGTAGGTACGTATATTAAGTAATGTATTAAGTACGTAAATGTTCCGTATTAGTAGCTCAAATTCAATACACTTTTATACTACCTACTTGTCCTGTAAATGTAGAGTGAGTCTAATTTTTTGATCCATGTCCCACTAGTTCATCGATACATGTAATCTATAAAAACCTACATACTATCTATAACACAGTATGATTTATATTTCAAAAAGACTATTGACTTAACGATTAATATTAGCATTTACGTTAACAGACATATCCAATTTCCGCATTTGCTCAACGCTCTCTAAATGTTTGCGTAACAGTCAGTTAAGAATGCAATATTTGCAGAGTTCATTTAAAAATGTAGGTGAATGGATTATACATACATATCTTATCGTATTTGCCGTGAGTACTCGCGAGTGATAAGATAATTTAACAATTCTTCGTAAGTGTGAAACGACTGTGTTTACTGCAATTATTTTCCTTTTATATTTTATCTTTGTAGTTATTTACCAAAATCACGTGTGATGTGACAGAAGACCATACGAGACGACATGGTACGTGCCATTTACATACGTTGATCAATTATGAATTCTGCTAGTTGAAGGTCCAAGAGAATTTGATATTAGGTTTGAGTACGTTATCATAATCCGTATTACTGCAACTGAGCAGCGTTAGTAATACCTGCTTCTTAATAATTAAGTGCATTACAGTCTCCACCTTTAGGTATACTTACAAGCACTTTGATGTGCATAAAGTAAATATGAAACAGACTTGTTAAAATGCAAATCGAGATGTATTTTCCTTACAATTTATTCTTTGACATCCTTAACGCAATGTATGATGCCACAGGACTTTGCTGCTGCTCTGTTCATGCTATGACACCATATAATGTGACGTGACACTAATTGTGAGATTTATTGGGTAGTTTAGACCAGCTTATACATATTTAATATCTTATATTCCTACGTCAGTAATATTATACTTCGATATAACTTAGATAAGTTCCAAGCTTACTTAGCTTGTGACGCTTATGCAAACATAATAATGTAATCAGTAAACAGATAACGTTAGGTACACCTCAGATTAAGTTTAAATCGTCGCGAGTTTAATCTTGTGACACTTTCATTTTTATCACGCTACTTTCATTTAATGCGTTATAAACGTCAAAGTGAATACACGCTCCATACATGTACGTGTTTTCCTTCATTGTAGTCGTAAGTAATTCAAATTGCTGCCTCACACCGGTCACGTATTCTACATGATATAAAAATCCTCCAAATAAGGTGCCGTGTACATTCTTTACAGTGTATTTTAAGGTCGACAGAAATGATAAAGCTAAGTCGTGATATGAGATCTGTTGCTGATTATTTTAAAGACTTCCTTATACGCTTAAGAATTTGTAGATTATTACTTCACGAATTGTTAACCTGTGTTATTAATTTAATTGCGTAATAAACCTATATATGTATATCTACAGTAATAAACCTAATACAGTTTATCACAGCTAGGAAGGTGAGCTCATACAAAGCGCTGATCTTCCATCTCCGGCTCATCTTTATTCCGCTTACAACAACAATTATGCTACTGTGTTTTGTAATTACCATGATAAGGCGAACCTGGAGCCCTTTATGAAGATAGAGATCGTAACCATTGTTTTATGCGGGTTATTTGAGTCTACAAGTTTTTTTTTACAGAAAATTATTATCAAACTAATATATTTTCGTTATCAGAGCTTATAACATGCTTCGAATTATGCTAGACAATTGTTTTGACCGTATCAAACATATGTAATAAGACAAATGTAAAAAATCGTTGTCCTAAAAATAACTTCAAACTGCTTGTCAAGGTCTGGTCTTACCTACGCATCAGGACACTTAATCTATCCGGGCAAACTATAGATCTGACGTATATGTAATAGTATCTTACACTGTATGATACATAAGTGTAAAAAGCTATGGTAGAAAACGGGTCCATAATATATCTAAGATAGTTAGATAGGAATGTAGCTCGGCCTGGCCATGAGCTCCACTTATTGTAGACGTCTACAATCACGGTAAAAATATCATTCTGATGTGATAAGTGCTGTGGACTCCCACGTAACAACTACTACTACAGGTACACGGAACATCCCAAACGCTAAGTTGGAGTACGTCGGGGATACTAATTTAAAGGTGAGGATGATGTGCTCCTAATTGGTAACAGTATGTGGGAGTAGCCCAAATCAGTAGAAGTATTTTAAATTACACTAGTACAACCTTTATCTATACTACCAATGTTATAGCAATAACACGTTTAAGGCAGTGATGCATCCTTGTATTCGAGCCTTGTACAGACTGTAAACTTAACATAATTTTAATTTATCCATGTCCACCACATATCGAATATGTTCAGCGATAATTTCAATACAATAATTCGACGATTAAAAAGTGATTTACGAACATATCAACCGAAATCCGATCGAACCACCCGGTCAAGCCATTTATGTACTTACCGCCGGTGGTCGCCGGTTTTAAAATGCTTTTACGTCATTACCACGCATTACGCCCCGTAATCGCCGCGTAGTCGTCCCGGAATCGTGTAGAACAAGTTTCCAACGCTACATAATATAATCTCCCATTACGTTTATGCAATTATAAGTGTTGCGTGTCACGGTGATGTGGGGAATAGGCAATTTTCGATCTTATTTCTTTAGGAATAAGGAATATAGAAGTGTCGTCGTGAAAATAATCAACTGTATATACAGCTTAAAGCCATCGAGGCGGTATCTGTGGTATAGGGTTTTAAGGATCTGAGTGACAGCCGACGCCTAATTTACGTCACGAAAATATATGTCGCACGTAATACGTATTTGAATAAAATTGTGGATTAAGAGAAAGCTAACAGCCACGTTCATTTAATTAAGTCGACAGTATTAGATTGTTTGGTGTTTGAGACACTGATTGATTTATGTTTTAGGGACATATACGTATTAATTTATTAAACACCTGTCTGAAACCTGCATGACAATTAGATTGGTTAAAAAATTATAAGGTTAACTTAAATTAATCTGAGTGGTGTCAGTTAAATAGGATAAGGGGGGCAACTTATAAATATTTATAATTATAAGGTAGTTAAAAGTTTAATAACTCAAACCCGACATCGATAAAATAAAGCCTATGTCACGCTGACCAATAACGAATCAATTGACATGCTCATAAAATCAAATGAATAGTTTAAGAGCTATGTTGTGACATTAGATTACTAAAACAATATTCTATACTTTCGTCTTCAACCTAGTCTGAGGAAAAAAGAAACCTAGAGACAATCATTGGCATCTAAAATGTACCTAAAGTAATTAAACATCATGTACTTTGCTGCAATATTCTCATAATAGATTTCAACTTTCTTAATAATTATGAATGAACAGAATGAAGCGTGTTTCACAAAATACCTAATCTTATTTGGTGCGTATTCCAAACAATGTCTTTAGATGTAGGCGCGAAACCTTCAAAGTTTATGCCCTACTAGCTGACCCGCGCAAGGTCCTTTGCGTCACATAAGAGAGAGTTGGTCAAATTATCCCCATTTTTGCAACATTTTTCTTTGATACTCTGCTCATATTGGTCTTAGCGTGATGATATAGCTTATAGCCTTCCTCGATAAATGGGCTATCTAACACTGAAAAAATATTTCAAATCGGACCAGTAGTTCCTGAGATTAGCGCGCTCAAGCAAACAAACAAACTCTTTAGCTTCATAATATTATTAGTAGGTGCGCATTCCAAACAATATTTCACAAACAACAACCGCTTAAATGTCTTCAGATGTAGGCGCGATACCTTCAAAGTTTATGCCCTATTCGGGCACGATTCGTTCCCAAATCAAAACGAGTTCTTTCTTTTAGATATTACCTAATGTTTACGATGTACATACACTCGTTTTGTACAGTTATAGTGTGGGCGCACTGCATTCATGCGTCGACACTAGCCTCCTTCCGATACGCCTACGTGTCTTATTGTATTACTTATTTTTCATTTTATTGCTGTTGTTTCATAAATGCTTACTTTCTTCGCTTTACCAAAAAACAGAACTCTTTGGACAGTATCATTGCCCTCTCAGATCAGTCGTTTCAGTTTAATTTATCGTGTTTAAGCAGTTAACACTTATATTAGAATAAAAGTATTACAAGTGTTTGTTAGTATGTATTGAAATTGCTTATCAGAACTACATAGAAATTTATTTTAGAATAAAACGTAATGTTTAAAAATAAACTGTTTTATGAAAGAAATTACTTAGGAGGGTAGTAATAGTAATTACCTATTGAATAAAATACTAATTGTATGGCGTTTGAATGGTCATACTGATTTGATAATTGACTCTATAAACAAAAATGAACGTAAGCACGTGCCAAAATAAACACCATTAAAACAACAAGCTGACGTGTATTGTTATGTACACAATACAGAGGAAACCCCTGGGTCCTTTCCCATATCAAAGTTGATGAAACTATGACAGCCATTGTAGGAACACGAGCCTGTACCACTTTTGGTTCCTAAAACACTAAATCACGCGTCAAAGAAAATTCCTAACAGCCACCGCAATGTTTAGTATAAATTAAGTAAATGTTTTAAGAAATAACCAGAATTTTATGACTGTTGCGATAAGTGTCACAAGACTAGTTACGATAAGATTATTATATGCAAATTTTGTGTGTTTGAGGCGAACATCTTAGTCCTCAGGGGTAGCAACGCATCTGTGATCAAACTTAAGTATGTTTTAATTGTACTCGGGGATGATTACTGATGTCTACGAGCGGCAGTGGCCACTTACCATCAGGTGGACTGCATGCTCGTTTGCTATCTTCAAACGATAACAAAAAAGTTTAAAAAACCCAAACTGATTCTGAAATACAGTTGTGATTTTGCCACTATTGCTATCCATCGTCAAAGCTAACAAGAAAAGTGTGATTTGTAAACCGTCAATCCCGGCCAGTTGGCTCGTTTACGTGTATTTTAATCTTATCCCTTCTTCCCCACCTTGACCTTCATAGTCGTTTATGTCCGCGACTCAGAGCGCGATCTACATACACAAAAAACGTATATGCACATATAAGTGTTTTGTGTAGCATATAACATTATATACCATTTCAGTACATCAATTTATCTTTATCCTGCTCGATACGTTTCGTCGTATTGGGGTAAAGTAAATAAATAAACCTTGATACCACGGACAATAGAAGCAAGTTGTTTCTATAATCTGTCCGTTGAACTTACACCCTAAATCCTTCTTTCTTGGAATAGCCGAAGAATTTAATTCTAGAAAGTATCCGGGAAGTTTATACGACAGAACTCGAGATGAACCACAATTGTACGGACACCTACTTGGACTATTAAAACTTTTGTCTTTTGTATCTTTTATAGTCATTTTCCTATGCGTATCTAAAAGTTTTTACAATAATTAAATATCAGCAATCCAAACAAAAAATATATATATTGCAGAGTTATACTTACTAATGGTCGCCTAGTGCTGTAAATTCGAGCAAGATAAAAACAAATCCAAAAAGTGAAAACTAAATTAAAGAAAACCATTATTGTATTTATTTTTTGAATAAACAAACCATGTGTATGGTAATGATTATTGGGTGACAAACATTGAGTGACAAATAATAATCTCTGGTCAAGTTGTCAACAGACTTTACGAATAAATATGTGCGTGTGAAACGTATGGTAGTGTGTGTAATGTCTTTTTATTAACTTAATGAATTGAAAGTGTAAAATAAAAAAAATATTAACTAAAAATATTAAATATAGCTCTCCTTCGCCAAGTTAACTTCAACCCCTGTCAAATTTTGATACTCCGTCCTCGCAATATCCGTAAAAAAGAGGTCAAAAATGTTTGCTTCGCGTATTAACATAATAATTAATGTAGTAAGAGAAATATCTAAACTTCTTAATATACTTAAAATACACATGTTTCTCATATCCCATTAAAAACAGTAAGAAGTCTGCATACGAAACGTCTGCACTTTCATTAAGGGTGTAAACATTTTGTTGTTGAGTGTGCGGCCCCAACTTACAGAAATAGACCTCACCGTTGAAGGTAATCAAACTTCATGACACTACACGTGCTAGGTGTGAACTGAAGTTACACACGCTTTGCCGCCCTTCATTATTTTATTTTTAGCTCATCACTAACAAATATAACAGTAATACACCTATCATTATTTCCTCACTCTATTCACGCGTCAGACATGAATAATAACGTTTAATGCTCTATTGCTATCAATGTCGGTTGATGTTAATTTATTGTTGCACTGACCACCCACAATGGTGTGAAGAAAATTATGTCCATCCATCAATATTACATAATTATTAGTGATTGTTAACTGTGTGAAAGTACCGATAAGATTCCTATTACTTGTATCTCCTTCGGATACTTCTATTGGATTCGTCACATTTCTCAAGTATATTCAGCCCACCTGACATTAATCAAAAAACTATCTTTGTGTTTTGAAAATCAAAATTCAAGAAGAAAATAATACAATTCTATCTAAGATCATTGATAAACTGCCTTTATTATTAAAATGCCTTTTTACCAGCAATGTCAATCCTAGTAATGGTACAAGAGATTAAGATCAAGATCAATATATTTTTGTACAAAGTTCATTTACAGAATTCTGTTTTAACGTCAGTAAGTTGATGCTATATACGACGATCCCCACACCCATTTCAACCATGTAGTAGTTCTTCATTAGCATTTTGCTTTCGTCGGAAAGACGTGCCGTAAATTTCAGATCTAGGAGGTATCAACACATTATGATCGACTTCAAATCTTAGTATTACAGGTGTCCTTGGGCAACAGTGACTAATTCTCATCAGGTGGACTCTACCATAAAAAATATTCGTATAGTATAAAGGCAGTTATATCTCGTAAATGCGATAACTAAAGTGTTGCGGTAAGTATCGTTGAGTTATGAGTAAGGTGCAAAAGTTGCTATCGCTTATTTCGCTATCGCAACTAGGTAAATACAATACACATTATATCCTTCTAAGATGCGTAATATTAAAATTATATCATTATAATTTCAAATTAAACAAATATATGCGCTAGTACTACAAATATGTTTTACCATTTCTTATACTACACTGCATCTTACTTAAGCATTATGAATACATTTCCATATGAATAGACTTAACCGTTAAGTGATTATGACTTGGAAATATTACCATAACTCAACGTTTTAATTATCACGGATTAAATATACGTTTGGGTTCTTTGAACTCTGTATGCGAACAATTATCATTGCGACTTCTAACCTCCGATAAGACATACATAATTTGACAGTCATAACAAGAAGAGATGAGTTTCGGAAATAAAGTAAGCATAGCACTTCTTAAAGGAGTATTTACTAACAACATCGAAATAAAGTTAAAATTAAACTAGAATTCGTAGAAAATTTCAAGTTTTCTTTGTTACCGGAGATCAAAACGATTATTACCATTTCATCAAACTCAACGATCAGATAGGCTCGAACCTGGATCTCCAACGTAGACATCCCTTAAACATATGAGCTGAGCTGATACAAATGAGCTTTCGGTGCTGAGCAACACACTCAACACACTTAAACGAATCGTATCGTTCCTTGCGAGATAACTGACTGATTTTTATTCCTGGGCCCCTTGAGGCTTGAACTGTTCGGATATAGAAACCAGATACGCAATGAGTGGCACTGATCGTTGAGCTAGTAACTAGATGGAGCCTGGACGTGACTCACATGATAATACAAGGCGCTTGCGAACTGAATACTACAGCAGCGAGTGCTTTAACAAGTAGCCTCTACTATCATTGAAGGCTTCCGATATCTCACGAATGAATGAAATTGGAAAATTGTTCGACTTACGATCAACATTTTAAGCTAACGGGTTTTGCGGTCAAGCCGCAAACATTTTATTTTAAACTAGCTGTGCCCGCGGCTCTGCCCGCTGCCCCACCATTTTGGAGTTGAATTTTTATAGCCTAAAACATGGCCGGGGGTCTTCTCGATAGATTAGTAAAGTTTGCATCAAAATCCGTTCAGCCATTTTCACGTGA
>DWNR01004060.1:0-11210 GCA_018250455.1 Polygonus leo
ATTTTTTCACACATATTTTTTATTTTTAACAGAGAATACGAAGAGCTAAAACACAAAAATCGTTAACATTCTCCATTCGCGATAATCTTGCGATGATGGTACAATCTATGTAATAATCTTATCATGATGATAAAGTCTTTCTATCTTACCCTTATAATAAGATTAGTGCATTTGTTAAGGCAAGGGAGTGCTTGTCTTAATAAATGTATTGTTGTTAATAGTAACTGCTGCTATTAATTACTGCGCTCCTATTCTTTCATTATGCTTACATGCAGAACAGTTGTTCGTTTCCTCGCCGAGGATCATATCCGGAACCTTAGGGCAAATCGCTTATGAGTACCGTTTGTCATACCGGCTGTCATTTCTTTTTCTTTCAAGTTATCTTGGATATAACCATCAAGTCCGTAAGCCGCATACCGCCATTGCTTAGAAAGTTTTTATTAAAAGTAATGGTCGATTTTTTCACGTGAAAGCAGAGAGCAAATCACATTTATACGAGTCAGTTCATTATAATATGTCTATGACAAAAAATGACATGAATTTGGTAGATTAAGGTTAATACTTGTGCGGACTTACGTGCTCGACTTTTTATTTTATCTGGTTTTGGGTTATTACTGGTTAAACAAATTGCTGTATTTGAAACGTCAATGAATGCATATAGAAATGTGGTTGGATTTCAGACTAGTTAATAAAAAAATAAAACCGTTTAATAAGGCAATTAGTTGACTACGAGTATTATAACTTCGTAATATAATTATCTTAAAATATATCGTGAAAGTCACGTTGCTATCGGGCAGTAATTGTAGTTGTCTATATAAATATGACCACGGCAATCAAAACACCTAATAAAATCATTAAATCGAGCCCTCACAGACGCATCCGTTACTTAATTAACCCGTCAATAGAAACGAAGTCAGGACGCCACAGGAAATCTAATCAAAACGTCGTAAAGATAAAGTAAAGATCCCGGCCCTTTTCTGGGGCGTCAGTTACCGTTAGTTGACCGTGACCGCGTGGATGGACGATGACTCGCTGTTTTGACGGCCCTCGCTTCGGCCTTATTCCCTATTAGCTTCCGTTTTAGGCAATACTTGCTTGAAATGGGGATAGAAGAAGAAAGAAAATTTAATTCTCATGAGATATAGCATTTTGTTGTTAATAAGTTTATGATATTATGACGATTGGAAATTTTTTTAGCGATTACCGTAAGGCGAACGCTATTTCTGTTGCATAGAAACAGAGATGAATATTTCATTTTGTGTAAGATAGTAAGGATAGGAACAAAATATTAATTTGTACACATTGAAGGTATTTTGAAGATTGTTAAGGTTTTTAGTATCAGTATATATGTGTATAATCTATGGTTTTTAGGCAAATTTCGCCTTTAGAGGCGAATGCCACCGGCATGTATTTCTGGTGGATAGATAGAGGTAGGTGTTGGGACAACAGGCCTATGGCTTGCTGGCCTTATATGTTAATAGCGAGAGCGTGGTACAGCGGTTACCATGACGGTTTGACGCGCAGAGGGCCTTGGGTTCGATTAGCTATCAGACTGAAAATTTCAATGATTTTTGCTCTGGGTCTGGGTGTTGGTGCATTTATTTTGTGTCCATGACCCACGACACAAGGAATCCTAGTGTGGGTCTATACGTGTAGAAAGTGTTATATCTACTATGTTTTGTGCAGTTAGCGTCTAACTGTTAGGAAGTTATCACTGAACTTGCATACTCTGTAAGATTTTAATGTTATGGACCGAGCAAAGACGAAGATCCAAATCAATGGTGCATTAAAAAGTAACCTTAGCTTCAGAACTGATTTCAAATTTGTTGACATTGTTTCCATTTATCACGGAATCAAAGGAGTCTCTACTAATAGGAGGCATAACGTCTCTACACGGTGGTATTCGAAGCAGTTTCAATGTATGAGATAGTGTCTTTGTGACATTCAGAGATACACCTTTAATGAAACTTCTAATACTTTTAACATATTCCATAACAACATATCTGTTTAATACAGAAGTTACTGTACCGTTACCACGTCGGGCAAATAATGACAGCGGTTTCCCTCAAGATCGTAGCAACTCAAGCATTAGTAATTGGTAGGATTCGCATATCCAGCTATCTCCTACAAGCTACAATTTCCTCGTTAGTAACAAACGAGAAACCGACAAGCGTTTATGGTAATTCGCGGGCTGCACTCGTATTGTGTACTTGGATCTAGAAGGGTGTACCGTTATGGCAAACTTGGGCGAACTCATTACCATTTGTACTATAATGATAGCGTGAAAAGTTAGGGCAGTCACGATTTTATGTTCCTTTGACGGAATTTGGGCTGGTATTGCATGTAATAAATATGTATATCGCAAATGGTATCCTTGTCAAAGCCGACGACTTCCAGTTGCAAAAGGTTTTCAGTTTTCCAAATTTTCTACATATTTAAGAGATAGATAATTTTATTTTTGTCTATCTATCAATGCTAATAATGAAAACATTGAAAAGGGTTAACCAGAGTTTTAAGTAACTTTCTATTGGAAGCTAATAGAAATAGTTTGCTACGTAAAGCCTAAGTGGGGGGTACCTTTTCGCAAGTTTACGTCGTAATTAGGTTAATCGAAGCTTAAATTGCATTGATTTTGCAAGCTTAGACAGATTACAAGAACTGTCTACATTGTTTTTTTTTTACCAAAAAGTATTTCTTGCCGTTCTTACTGTCCATATTTTGTATACAATCTTACATTGGTTACTTTTTAAACTTTAGAACTTATTAGAAAGTTATAAGTTAAATGTTAGCTCTGGAGTGCAACGACGGAGTTCTACAAGGGTCTCTTCTAAAGCTGGCGCTGTGTTTCAAATCCCCTGGTGTTGCAAATGTTCATAGGCGACGGTAACTATGAATTTCTTTTTCTGCTTTATCGAAAGGGTACGATAAAAATATATTGCTACATCATAAATTAAAACGGGCATAGTGTCAGTAGGCCAATAAAAAAAACCTGATTTAATACTTCTATCACAAAGTTCCGGCTTAGATATAAAACTAAGTTACTGTAATAACGAGTAGGTAGTCTGTCCACTTTCGCATAATCGGCTCCTTACACCAATCGTATCTAGACCAACGTCTTAGCCACATTCCTGATCAGAACCGTTTAATTCCCGTTGTAGGATGAAGGGCATGCTTTATAGGGCTAACTGTAACCAGCATCTACAAAGTTGCGTACATCTAGCTGCCAATAGTACAGAGTGGTTTATTATGATAATGAAGTTCGGTTGTAGCTTACACGATGCTTGGCGACTTGTAGTGTTTTGTATGTTGTTACATAGCCAGGTTATTTATTAATAGGTTATAATTTTCGTAGAACCTAAACCTTAGGTTCTAAGATAGTTATGAACGTTTATTTTTTTTAACAGTTTAGTCATCTTGCCAAAATTGTCCGGTCAATATCATCAAGTAATATCTGATACGCACTTAACACTTAACTTTAAAAAGCTTACGTTGATTTGTAGAATAGTAGTATGGTTCAGTAGTGATAAAGTTGGTTTTGGAAAATACTAAATGAACTGATTTAGATATTTCCCATTTATGAACATTAACTTATGATTGATGTGCATTAAAGATTTAGAATAATTACAATAAAATATGAAACGCTCGAACCTTTGGTGTTAACGATGCCTATAGAGATGCTCCTAAAGCGTATCCAAGCGCTCAATACTAAGTATTTCTCTTATGTATTTAAATTCAAAATATCCCGTATGTATTAAATATTTCATAAAATTTATGAACAACGACTTAGGGTAGGATATTTTATATATACTTATGTTATACATTATATTTCCTTAATTGTTTAAAAAAATAATATTATTGAATTATGTCTTAAAGTAAATGGGGAATACGAGATGCTGCACATTTTTTCCATTTCAAACCCTATGTAGTCAACAAAATTATGAATTTGTTACGTAGCATTTGTTTATGTCATGTTTGCCTTAGATACTTTAATGCGTGACCATCGGTGAACACTGAACAGTGTTGTTCATAATATTTCAAGTACTTAACCTAGATCACAAAGCCTTGCATTAGACACGATTCTTAGGTGAAGGGCAAAGTATAGATCTAACGGGACCGTCTTGTCTCCAGAGCAAGGGCTGGTGCCGTTAGATCTGCGGAAGAGCAGTCACAATACCGGTACCGATATAGCTCGGTAATAGCATCTATTTATCTACGTAATAGTGTTTGTAGTCGTGGCCAGGTAAATTTCCTCACAAACATACACCTAGCTGTATTTCCACTAACAATGGCCGCTACACGTTCAAATAATAGTCTCGGGCAAAATGTTAATGAACAACCTTTTCTAACGGTTCTGTTTCTGTGGTCATATTTTGCTTTTATCTCGCGAAGGTCTATTTAAAAGCCGGCTTACAGGCGATTACAATGAAGATAGCTTTCGTAACAAACAATGTAGTTATGTGGAGCTTTGAATTTAATGAAAAATCTGCAGTCAGGCTTCTAATTATCCGCTTTGAAAGAACTTAAAGTTTTTTTAAATGTTTTTTTGACTTCAAGGTCAATATTTAAGGTCCGAGATCAGTTTCCAGGCACCTGATTTTTCGAAATCAAGTGCGTATTAAACTTTGATGATCATTAGCTTTTCGGTGATTAAAATATCATAAGGACACTTATACACCCAAGAGTTTTTGAAAAAAATCTCAGTCCGAGAAGTCAATTCGCACTTGGCTAGTGTGGTCTCAATCGTTCTCTTTATGAAAGCAGATCCGTACCTAGGATTAGGATAATACTTACAAAAAATAAAAGAATGTAGTACATTCTGAAGCCAATAAAATATGTAAGCTCAAAGAATTTGGTTATAATTTCAAATAATGGTTGGGGTTTTACACGCTGTCTAGGGATTAGAATATACATAGGGACTGTAAAAAGTTACATAATAGGTAACGGTAACAGGATTTTTAGCTAGCTTGTAAAATGAATATGCAATTACGCTATTTCTTCTCGATTAATTTACTCATACGCATCAAAAGAAACGACTTAATTCTTTGAAGTGATTTCCATTCCCCTAGACATTGCAATAAGGCGAAAACTTCCCTACAATGAACATTCCTTTATCATAGTGAATATTTATTTTGCTGGATTGTTTTCAATGAGGCCATTAAACCCTTCGATCGCGTGATATAAGTTGCGGAAGTACAAGGCCTAGAGCGAACTTGCACACTATTCATAGTCAAGTGCAATCAACCTGAACCTCATTGTTCTAGCTAAGATAAACAACCAGAGATTCTTGAGCTGCCCCGTCTCCCGCGACGTCAATAAATTGCTCGAGTTAGGAGGAGGGAACGCATTCTGCAAGGTCTAGTTTAACTTGCTGGTATTTGTTGGATCCACGAAGCAGATAGTGGCAAATAAATCGGAACGAAAGCTTTATAGGTGGTAACTTACAATAAGTTTATTGAATGTTTCGAACGTTTAGGGCTGGTGAGATTGAACATAATTGCTTATTATAAATAGAAGTAGGGAGGTGAAAATATAATTTACTAATTAAGTTATTTTATTTTCTGCAGCTCGAATAACATTTTTGTGCATCGTGATTGCGAATGTGGTTATAACTAAATATAATTGGAATATGTCTTCATTTTTACATTACGTTGGCGGCTCACATTTTTTTTATTACTTTGGTTTTTATTGTACGTACTACATATTTGATTAAATTGCTCGTATATTGCTTTCATGTATTTGGGCATAAGTATTTGTACAGCATAAGACATTCATCCGCTATCGTAATGCACTTGTATTTTTACGTAAAATTAATACACTTTCAAAATCCAACAATGAAATTAAAATCAAGTTAGTAACTAAACCCTTAAAACCCTAGTTACAAAATACTTTGTAGACGTAGGTATACTCGGAACAACTAATTGGCTGTAAATGCTCCTGTTTCTAGTTAAACTACGTTTGTAACAAACAGCATGCCCTTTTCATTATCAATTTGGCAATTTAGCAAAATAGTACAAATTTCAAAACCAAAGGTTATAGTTTTATTTGGGCTACTTCATGTACCTTTACGTACAACCTTACTATTTGTACATTTTTATCTAAAAATTCTGTATACTTAGGTTGCAACTAGGCACCTAACCGAACGTGAAAGAATTCCAGAATGCAATGTTTTTATCTTTTATTCTTAACCATGACCAAGGCAAGTTAGATATATTTTTAAGTGTTTATAATGTACATTTCACGCATTCTCGTGCATTTCCTACTGTCATCGCGTTCTCTCACGCCGCCATAGCGAAGAATGTTGTAAATGGAGCAAAAGGACCGTTACTCCAAAGGCATTCAGTCCCAGCAATACTTTAAAACTGCAGTTTTGGCTTTACAATTAGTAAAACGAGTAATTTTCAAAGTCAGTTATAGATTTGAAAGCTTTTAGGTTAAATAGAATTTATGAAGCCAACTACTTATGCATTTATTATTCTGACACGAAGTGAGCAAAGTATTTCTCATGATAATTAACATGTACCTACCTACATGATTGATTTCAATGAATAATTCAGAATTCGATTAGATGTTCTGAGAAAGGTTTTTCAATAGTTTGCGTCAAGATTCATTTCATACGCGATAAGCCATGTATACACATATTTTTTCCTAGAGTTGGAATATCATACCATACGTTGCCTTTCTTGCACCGAGTTCAACATGCCATCAAGACCAGCTATCACCACGACGGAATGCTGTAAATAGAGCACCGTTAGCAGTTCTCAGCCCCGTTCCAGGAAACACTGGTAATGTCTTCTCTTTGTGATCATTACCAACTTCAATGAGAACTTGAGATCGCGGTTTATACGGATAGCGATGCATGTTTGATTGTTTTGGAATTCGGGTTTATAAGTCATTCGTCCGTTTTCGTATCTATGTTACTTTATTGAAGTGACAAAGAATTCAAATAAGTACCAAATAATAACGAAAATTTTCAATCCAAAAAATTAAACACTTTTTAAAGAACATCACAAAAAAATCGGAAATTTGAGTATTTGCGCCAAAATTTTAAGCTAAAATCTACACTAACACTGCAAAACTCGTATTGGTTACATTACTATTTAATAATTTTCTTTTATTAACAATGGCTTCAACCTAACCTATTTAGGTACTATCCTAATATCTGCACAGTTTGATTCAGGACTCGAACTAAGTGCTCATTCATGTTGACAAAGTTAAGAATGGTCAAGGAACGAACAAATTGAGGAAGAATCCGTAGGAAATGACAATCAGTGAATTTGCAAACAAAACAGATATACAATGCGAATGTGGACGGATGTAGATACCGAGGGAGACCCAGACTGACATTACATGATCAAATTGATCGTGTGCTGTCTGAAGGAGGTGTGAAGAGTCTCCGAAATCGGCGTGTTTGTATGAAGAGAGTTATGAAAGTGGAAGAAGCTAGGAAAGTATGTCAGAACCGTGCCATTTGGCACAAATTTGAAATTTCAATTCAAAATCATTTCAAATTTGAAAAAATATAACGTTGAAATTCATATAATATTAGGTTTACTACAGTTGTCAACGTTTTTGTTATTGTGTTGAAATTCAAAAGCTTAACACCGTTACAACCATCAGTGGGTATCTTACCCGTAATGCATTGTCAGTGTTAATTGTTAACACGCTTTTTAACAATTAAATTTAATTAGTTTCAGAATTCTATCTAGTAATTTGTAGCGCTTTATAACGTTCTTGGCTTATTAAATTAATCGAAATGAACTGGCAGATATTTATATAATTAGATACTCTTCTGTGAATGCTTACTGAAGGTACCAATTTAGTTCAATTAACGGGAGTCTGAAATAAAATAGCTCGTGGGTACCAATTATAAGCATTGTCTGTTTATAATACATAATTGAACTAATTCTTGTATTTTATGGAAGGTACTTTCTAGGTAGGACTTACTTACAATAAACCAAATGAAGTTAAATAAATGAAAAGTTTTGAAATATTTTTCATTATTGTCTAAACAAATATATTAAAATTTGCACTTGCTTGTCTGTAATTTCAATATGCTGTGTTTAAACGTAATTGCGGAGCAAGAATTTTAGTAAATAAATAACCGTACAAATACCAGCCTAATGCAACCTTTATTTTTTATTTGGACGACATCATTCAACAATCAGGCAGTACAACCAATTTTCGATCATTTAACGGCAAATCGCTTAAAGAGTTCTGGAGTCGGGAATCACCACGAGACCTTTGCCCGAAACATTAAGAATCTGTCTCGGCACCACCTAAATATATCTAGACCATGAAACTACTCGTAGTAGAAAGAATATTCGTAGCCGAGTAGAAGTTGCCACTGCTTATGTGATAATACCGAAGGATTATAACTGCAATCCAATTTGCTTTTTTTATTACGAATGTAATGTAGTTGCTGTTGGCCCTACTGGCCTTTACAGCTTCACCGAGCGTTTAAGGCAAGCCAACTAAAGGCTCAGCCGGAAAAGCAGACCTGGGCTAGAAGGGGAGGGATGGGCTCATACGTCGGCTATTCGCGTCGATATGGGTCCGTCCGCCTTCAGCGGGACTTGACTCTTTCCAACTGTGGGTTTGCGGCTAATCTAAGAGCACCTCCTGTGAGGTTCGGACCTAAACTTAGACAAGCGGCGGAACTGGCGAAAGGGGAGAAGAACGTTGCGTCACTCCTGGATACCGAGTGGCGGACGCTTCGATCATTAATAAGAACTAGTGATCGAGGGGCGGACGTGATATAAAACGGGGCGCGTCCCCGCCATAGGATCACATTTGCATGCCACCCATTATTTATGTAATATGTAATGTAATTTTTTATATACCACGAGAATAGATTCACGTAGTCCAGAAGCTGGTTAATGCTTATTCAGCTTTTAAGCATAATGTATATCTAATATTAATGCGGCTAAAATAAATTGCTCCGTTAGTTGTATTTCTCGTCATTGGATTTTGATTAATGACATCGAAATTCTAAGCAAGTTAATAAATCTAGTTAACGGTAATAATGAGATGTGAGTGACACTTTACTGTAATATGTAATATTATATGCAAAGTAAATATACATATATTATCCAATATTACTAGTCGACTAGACATTTCTGCCTAGTCTGCCTAGTAATGTTAATAAAAATATTCCGTCATTAATCAAAACAAAATATAGCCTATATTTTAAATTGGACAAAGTTACAAATCAATCCGGTAAGTTTCGGAAATTAGCCAGGACAAACATCGTGACCCGAGATTCTTATAAAATCTTATATATAAATATTATACTGTGTGTAAGTGTGTTTTACAGAAGACAATACAAACCGAAATCGATTGTTAAAATTTTTAAATTGTGACTATTGCCGGCTACAATTTGCAGCTTCATCATAATCATTCATTGTGTTTAGATTATCTTGAATGGTCACGAATAGTCACGACATATAGCTAGAGGTCAGTATTTAACGACACGAATGTACATCTATCAACATAATTAGTCTCAACAAAGGGAAAGAAAATTTTGCGTCCTCTTTTCATA
Organism: Polygonus leo; assembly: GCA_018250455.1. Classification (NCBI taxonomy): domain Eukaryota; kingdom Metazoa; phylum Arthropoda; class Insecta; order Lepidoptera; family Hesperiidae; genus Polygonus; species Polygonus leo. The sequence goes on from DWNR01004060.1 coordinate 9,539, forward strand.
CCTCGTCGACCATTACCATACGACCTTGTCTCCAAAACATCATGCAACTCTGTAAAGATACTGAAACCGGTATTGCGTTGGTCATCGCAGTGTTTTTACTCTATAGTTATTGTAATAGAGGTTATTTTCGAAAGTAGAAAAAAAAAGTGATAGGTACTTAACTACGTACGTAGTAGCGGTTGCGTAATGTATGAAAGCGTGCACCCAAGTGCATCCAATACTGAGTATCGAATATCTCCTCAATAGGTGTTACGTCCATTCAGAGTTCCTATTTAGATGAGTTCATCCACTTATGACGTACCTCTCACTCGTCTTTCCATTTCCTGGATGCAAACTGCACTTTAAGTAACGCTTGTTCTTTAAAGTTTTGAGTTTTAATTTCTAAAATGAAACTTAATATTTCATTTCCGGTTACAAGGTGGTGAACTTATACCTTCTTATTCCTAGTAGGGCATTTTTTTGTTTTTTGGATGGATAGGTTAAAAGTAGCTTTATAGATCAAAACTAACTAGAGCCGATCTCAAAAATATTTTTAAAGATATTTAGCGTTGAATACAGATGTCCATATTCGTTTTCTATCAGGTGGATTGCAGGCTGGTGTGTTGCATGTTAAAAGCCCTTTGCATATTCTACACAATAGAGACGTACATTTTTATTTCAATTTTCTACTCTATTAAAATATTTGCCATCATCTTTGCTAGTTCATCTAGAATTTTGAAGATCGCAGTATTTCGCTAACTATAACAAATTTAAAATATCTCAAGCGAAACATTGGCGAAGAAAGTATATTATTCAAACCACGATTACATAATAATGAATAACAATGTGTTGCAGAATGTAAATAGGCATAAGAATATATTGCCAAGAAAATCTCACGTAACGCATAGATTAAAATTCATGATGTAGTGTAGAAAGCACGAGCACTTCTTTTATCGTAAATCGTATCTAAGATGTTCAGCTCACATAACGATCAAACGAAACTGTCCACAAAGATACGATCAAAACAACTTATCTACAGTACAGAAGAAGAAATAAGTAATCTACTTGATAAATAATAGGCCATAAATACGAATCAAATTAATATCCCTAAACAACTCAAAATAGGGCCGAAGTCCAACTAAAATCAATGTTAAAAATAACTTTCTTTGCAATCTAAAAGAAAACTGATTAAACTAATAAACATCATATAAGTTATAACATAGCTAGTTCATTATGTGAAGATGTTCACGTAATAAATAACGAACGCAAGAAATAAGTATGGTAATTTATTAATGACTTCATTCCAGTGAGGAGGTGAGTACATAATCGTTGTATCAAAGAAATAATGTTTCTTTACTGAATAAAAAAACTTTCATAATCAATCTATACAAATAAATGTACTTCGGATTTAAATAAATGTCACGTTTACTATAAGTACTCGTATATTAGGATATCCTAGGAAAATAAAAATTAGGAGCTTATCTATGGTCAAGTTTGTAATCCTTTTACCTACGTAAGATATTAAAGAATTTAATTTCGTTTTAATTAGGTATTGTTTACTTAAGTAAATATATAATATACTAACAGAAATTTACACACTTAGCTTATTATAAAACTAGCTTTTGCTCGCGACTTCGTACGCGCAGCGGTCAAAAATATTTCTAATAGGATTTTTTATTGTCTTATTACGTTA
>DWNR01004061.1:0-11210 GCA_018250455.1 Polygonus leo
GGATTAAATACAAGTAGTCGGAATCAAATAATCAATTAGTGATAGGGCTTAAATTAAGAACATAAAACAGATAATGTTATTAAACAGAAAATAAATCATTTGTCAAGCATTTCAATAGGTATCACCAAAACTATTATCAAGGAAGGAAATCTAATAAAAAATTACAATTCTTCAAATCACAAAGATTTAAGACTTCTTGCAAGTAAAGAAACTAAAAGCAGCTAGTGAAGAATATATTATTGAGGGCATAGCGAGATACAATAACATGTCCACAAACAATGACGGTGGCCGACAAACGCAAACAACGCATGTTTAATGAGTTGCTGCGGCACGTCTCCGAGCACGGAATACAGATCAATTGTTTGCGACAATAGACTCGCGCTGGACAAAGAAAATATCGAGCTCATTAATATAATTACATCGAGTGAGGAAATCGCTCTCGGTCGTATATGTTTACTGCCCCTTCATAAAAGTACAGGAAGTACGGATTAAGGGGACCCTTATCACGTATATGTCAAATAATTAAAAGGTTGACGACCGAAAAAATCTTTTGAAACTTGAGCCTTTGTACCTAAATTTAATCGCCACTTAAAGTTCAATTTTAAAGTTAACTTTAGCACATGACTTAATTCTTCCGGATTTTTGTATTTGTTTACACAACATGACTTCAAAAGCCACACAAGCATATATAAATCACATACTTTATGGAATGTTCATTCATGAGATATCAACATACTCGTATTTAAAAAATATATATACAATGTCATATGATATGTATCAGTAGCTTATTGTCAACTCAATAACTAATTAGCTTCCGATGCCGGCATTCATTATCATAAGGTTTCTCCAAGCCCAAAATATGACGACACTCTGTTCTATTGCAAATTGACAATAATTCGATGAATGCACGGATATTTTATTTTACTTAGCCATTTTCGCCAATTTGAAAGTTCATGTAAAATAGCTCAAGGATAAAGTCAAGAATAATACGATATGACAAATGAACGAACGCATTCGTGACGTTGCCGAACTAACTGTAATGATGTAGGGAACAACGAACAACGGAACCACCAAGTCACTGCACGGTACGATCGAGGCCTCGGTAACCGTTACAAAAAACACTTGGCTGAATTAGAATAATTCACGTGATTCAGCATGGACATTACCAAAACACAACAACTCCACAGAAATAAAAACATTTAAGGAAGTACAAGTTACGTTTTAAAATAAACAAATGTGTAATAATAAATTCAAAGACGTATTTTACTGAGAGGTAATTCCGTCCAAATGTATGGCGGGGTAAAAAAAATAAATCATTGTTTTTGACACCGTTTTTCTCCTTTCTTTTTTTTTGATATTTTTTTGGTGTGAGCGAAGACAAAATGCAACTTTGATGCTGCTTTGAACTACTTTATTATATTGTCTAAATTGCTTAATAATTGATAAGATTTTTTGCTACATAGTTTCATCTGCTTTTGTAGCTACATATATTTCCGCAACGTAACTTCTATAACTACTACTTTTAACTACTTTTAAAAGATTTACTTAATTTAAATGAAGAATTCCATATACATAACATCATTTGAAACATGCTTATGTGTTTATGTGGGTTGTGTTAATCAATTTTGTGAAAGAAAAGCATAGACAAAACTAATTCCTTGACTTGAATTCTCTTAAGACTTCTTGTAAGTGTTAAAAAATATATATTATTTTCAGCATGATTAACGCTATGGCGTTGAATTTTACAGAATTAATGGGAATTTATACACATACCATTAACGTCACAAATTTAATCCTTTCTCATGATTACTCATTACGCCTGAAAAGGTTTTTGATGAAAATTGAGCGACAATTAAGAAAAACAATTCATCTTTCAACTGAGTAATGTGAAACAGACACCTGTTCGCCCGCTAATTGGCGGTCGTGGTCGTCCATTTTTGTTTTAATCAACTCAAATTGGCTCGTGTTGGTACAGGTTATTAACGGTTCCGCTACATCCACTTGGTCAATATTTCATCTCACCCATTAAATAACAACTTTCAAGATATATATTTCATTAGACAATATATTTTTATAATCAGTTACATTAATAATATTAATAAAATCAATTTACATTGAGACGTACCTACGTCTATATTTAGAAATTATAGTTGTTTCTAATGTTTCCGTGAATATTTTGTTGCAAATATTTTTATTTACTTCATCTGTATTATAGCCAATAAAAAATGCTCGCTGCTGCTATAATAATTATTTATGGTAGTAAATGACCAGTTTAAGACATTATAAATTAATTTTGAAGCGTACATTTTTACCTAAAAAAATTACATATTAGTTTATCACTGAATACCTAAAATTTCCATTGTTCTATTTATACATTATTGCTTCATCATAATTCGCTGTATTATAATAATTTCCCATATTCGAATGTATTACTAGTATTTCCCTTTACCTTCCTTTATTTATTTTATAAGGTAAATATGTATGTACTCATACATTAGTACCAAAATAATTTATGGGTTTATGTTCCTATTTCTTAACGCAGTGTTTATAAACTCCGTACATTATTTTACAAGTATTGTCCTCAAAGATCTTATTTTAACTGTTTTATGAATTCGATCATTCCTTATATTTCCTAAATGCGCTTGAATTCGGCAATGTCGTCAACGTCGTCATAAAGAAATTTAATTATAAATGAAGAGTGGGATGATATTTGGGAATATTCCCAAAATTGCAACCGGTACGAATAAATCTTGGATACGAGCTTTCTACGGCGACGGTGACCCCATTCCGACGCTCGAACGAAATAACAAATGTGTTAAAAATCTTCGTAAAAATCCCAGCGGAAAAACAAGACTAGTTTTATTTCTTGACAATTCGATAACCGATTTAAATCCAGACGTAGGACTTTAAACTTAAAACATTCCTGATTTCGAGTTTAAAGTCTTACTTGCCCGTACACTACATCCCAAACACCTAATAGATTGGAATCACTTGGTGATACAATAAACACTTCAGTCAAGTGATGTATTGTAATGAAACAGATGATAAATAAATCAATAGTACATGTCTACTACTGTATCTGTTTCAAGTTCTTTGTACGACCAAGAGATAATATTGTTTTTTTTAATTTTGTTCGTGTTATTACAATAACCATAACTTGTGGTTCGCTAAATCAAATATTTGAACTTTTCACTTGATGTACACTAATAAAAAAATTGATAACAAATTAGATGACAAGAGCTACACTGAATATTGAATGAAATGCCAAAGGTATGGAAAACCAACTCAAAAACACGTCGAATAGATAAACCATCTTTTTTCCAAGTCTTTGAAAAGGCCAACACTCAGCATCTGCCTTATACACGTACTCCACGTCTATTCGAGTGTCAATCAGCCGACGACAAATCAATTTCAGTCGATCGCGTAGATAGGCGACGGAAATAAGATGTTCATACGAAACGACGCAGCGCCCCAGCATCCCGATCGGATATTGACTTCAACCGTATCTAAATCGTTTCTATTAAATGGTACTGACTTATTATATGCACGTATATTAATATAATTAATTGCTTGTATGTTATAAATCTGATTTTACAAATTTTGAACAAATTTAATATTTTTCATTTCGATTTTTGGTGTTTATGGACTCGAACGTCATTTTTTTCAAAAACATAAGGGGTAAAAATTACATTTATGTACCGAAACATTTTAACATGGAACAACAAAGCTAGTTTGACCTTTACAGACATACTACCTAGACGTGCCTACTAAACTAGGCATGATCTATTTAGTTGAAGTAAACCGATTTAGTCAATCGTATTATGTGTAACATAATAACGATGACCTTTCGAACCACTTTTTGTTAGCGTTAACATTGTGTGCATGGGCCGCCGTAAATAGCATACCTTGTATGTCACACAAGGCCGTAATCAGTTAATCTCAACAGTTAAACGGGCCGTTTCTTTGTAGAAAATAGTAAGCGTGAATGTTAGAATATCTATACCTCTATACGTATATAACAAAATTATAAATAGAATATGTTTGTACTTTGAAAACTTTTGTGAAAAATTAACGTATCCCCCACGTTATTTTTTCACAAAAGTTTTCAAAATTTTCTTAATAAAAGCATCTGAAGCCGAAAAAATTTAAAAACAATGTCTGTCTGTATGTTTGTACGCGCATCACGCTAAGACAACTGCATTAAATTGGACGAGGGTTTTACGGTTGCATTGCTTACGGCATTACTTAAAATCTAGTGTATGTCTTAGGTATCTTGATACACCCGCTATGCGAGTATAATATAGCTGTCATTGGTATTGCTACTTAATACATTACAAAATTGTATCGTATCGCATGCAAAGCCGCGGGCAACAGCTAGTTATTAAATACAAGAGGCTAAACAAAGAGCCGCGATGCAATTTAACTGCGAAATAATAAAGCCTACGTAGATTGTTATCGTCATAAATTTCATAACCGGTAGCGCGATGAGATTAATTTGAATTACCTACTTAGTATTGCGTGCGCTAGTACTGCAAAAAATATTACACCTACCCTATATTTTTCACTAGTTCGCCATTTGGTTTTAATCACTTTTTATTTATTTTTTATTTATTTATTACTTTGTTGACTCTTTGATTGTACGTACAATGGGCGGACACTTACACATTTAATTTTTTGGAACTATTGTATATGCGATCAGATTAATTCGTTAAGTGGCGTATTATTATGTTGCAAAAAATGATTTTTTTGCAACATAATATAATGATGTACGAACTAACAAACTGAAAACAATGACACTATTGCTGTGTACCCAGAATGTGCTTTCAAATTTATTCTCAGTTTTATGTGAAGCACATAAATTTATTATTCGTTTTAAAGTATTTTTGCCGTTGCTATAATTATTTAACATATGTTAGTCATTAAATCTTATTTTTAGGTTTTAACTTTAATTTGTGAGCAGAATGTTTATAATCATTATGTGATAAGATTCTTAAAATTTTGTTTCCATACTTGGATAGCGAAGTGTTTTTAATATAATTTTAGGTATTTTTCATTTAGATAGATCTTTAGTATGGCTCTCAGTACATTAACTAGTACTTAAACCGCAATCAAGATCGTTCTCTATCTTAAGTTCACTTTACTAATACGGCCCCAAGTCTTTTTTAAAATAAACTAAACACATAAACCAATATTTTATATGTATACATCAAGTAGTAAATTGGTTATGTTGACATTACAAAGTACATAGTAGGTACCATTACCATGCACAGTTCTCGAGTTACGTCTATCGCCAGAAAAATGTGGGTCGTTCAATTTCAAAGCACAGCGGGACTTGCATAACTCAGCCAAATAACAGGTAGCTCCAGCAGAAATACTCACTTTATAGTGGCTACTCGGACATCACGATCCGTTTTTTTAACAGACTTCAAAAATGGGGTTGGAATTGGATAATTTCTGAATTTGCGAAATTTCGTAATTGTATGTATGTTTGTTTTTATGATTTTCCACGAATTTCCCGCAAAGTCATGTCGAGATGGTCCTTTTTGATTAGAATATTTGATTTAACCAGGTGTTTTCCAACTTAGGGAATGGTCTGATATTCATCAAAATCAGTTCAGTAGTTCGATTTTTTTTCCTACCAGTTGACAGATATTTAAAATCGGTTATACTTTTTTAATTACTTTTATTTATTTTTAAATAAATCAGCTTTCATAAAGAAGATTTACCCTTCAACGATGGTTTTTTTGTATTTTTCTTTTGAAGAGTAAATTTTGATGCTTCTTTTCTTATTGTGCAAATTAATATCGAGATCGAAATTATCGACAGGTGATACCATTTTCTTGGTTTTTGTACAGAATAAATTATGTTAGTATTAGTAGGTATAATAATACTATCGATAAGATAATACAATTTCAATAGCGCTCTGATTGAATCGCTTCAACGATTTATCTTTCAATGCCTCCTTAAACATTGAGCACAAATGATAAAATTACGAATAATGTCGCGAACTAATTAATGAAAGTACGAGCATATCACTATTAATTACAATTAATTATTTTAAAATGTTTTATCTGTCATGGATGCAACGAAACGTGATAGCTAGGTAATCGGAATTACATTGAAAGGTCCCTTTGAGACAATAGATTTATGCTTTCGTAAAATTCGTTTTTTTTGTTACAAATCTCAATAGTCAAGGACTTCAGATAAATGTTATCTGTTAATAGGTCATTGAAACTTTTTACTAATCATTATCAGCTTAAATTTTAGTAGGTACTTACATTTACAATCGTCAGCTGATATTTCCCTAGAAGCAAGGATGAAACTTCTAGAGAGAAATAAGTTAAAGTTAAAATCGATATCAATGCATCAATTACATTTCTTGAATTTAAACCAAATATCATGAACTAATATGGTATTCTCTTATCGAAATATATTATCGACAAGAAGACTTCAAAAATTAAGTCGTAAGCGAAGTTAATTTAAGTGGAACCTACAAAAACTATATTTAATCCAATAGCCGTACATACCTTAATCTGAACCACTTATTATTTATAATTAGTTAATCAATTGAAACAAGTAACGAGATGGATAGAAAATAATTCGTTGGTCATCGGCCTTTATACATACTTGAATAGTAATCAGCCGTTTTTTACAAATATTTGCATAATTAATCTTTTTTATCTTTATATATAAAAAATCTCGTGTCACGATGTTTGTTTAATTCGGGCTAATTTCCGAAACTACTAACTACGGAGTGATTTTAATGAAATTTTGCAGATTACTAACTTTGTTCAACCTAAAACCAATTATATTTTGATTAATAAACGCGATATTTTTATTGGAAATTCAACATTGCTGGTGGAACAACGTTTGTCGAGTCCGCTAGTTTAGATATATATTTATATTAAATAAAATATATGTTTAATCAGTGTGTTTAAAATAATTGAAACTAACTCGTTTTATTGTTGTAATAAAATCTAAACATATTATTTAAATTAATGTGGAATGTTTCATTACTCTAATATACATTTATTGAATCATACGCAATTGTCAATTGCAAGAAATACTTGTATAATAATTGTATTAATAATGTAACTGTATTTATTAAATTTTAGATTATAAACAAACATAATGTCTAAATACACGTTTAATTTTAACAAAGGATAGTTTTTTTTTTTTTATAAATTCATTTCATTCAAATAGTTGAATAATAAAGGACTGAAAATGAGTATAAAAGGCATTAAGATTTCAGATACCTTATGCTTGCCTATGCTTAAATTTCCAAACAAATATCCAACACAAAAACATTTCAATAACAAGTGAAATAAACTGTGCAAAGCCAGTACTTACAGTTGTTTACTTACTTCAAAAGATTAACTAAAAATCTTTTTCATATTTGTTTAATAAAACTCTCACAAATGGTTTCAGTGCAAAAAGATATTAAGACCGCCCACGACTTTTCTCGCAAAATTATTCAACTGTTTTCCGTTTCCCCTCGCTTCCCTACAGAGCTTTAGATGAGAACAACACACATACATTTGTACCTTCACATATGCTTCTAGCTTTTGTTCCCGAGAACATGAAGTTTCTTAGAGAATGATTAAATACTTGTGATAAATCTCTCCAGAAGAACAGTTGGAAATGGTCGCTTAAAACGCAGATATTTTCAAACAATTGCGACGCAGATATATTGCGTGAACGTATTGCTAAACTCGAGCAATGTACCAAATAATATTTGTATAAGTAAAAATAAACAACAACTTGTTATTTTATTCTTAGTACAAGTAACGCAACTTGGGTTAGGAAACTTATGTTAGCTCATGGTCTAGAGGATACTCGATAGATATTAAGTGCGCGAAATAGTTAGCTAACTTTTCGCAAAAGAGCTGCGGAATCGCTAAAAGTTTTGATAACTTCACACAACGCTGCTAAGCGAGCGCTCCGTATCTACGAAATTCGTAGACGTTCGTAGCGACTCCAATAATATTGTGATATAGCACAATGATGTGTTCATAATTCGTGCGTTGCAATAAAAATATACGACGGTACTAGAACAATTTAAAGCACACCTTCAAATTAGAATAACATTGGCCCAGATGGGCTAATAAATAAACATTTCACTATCTCGTAACATTTAAATGATATTCCGAAGTTAGCAATGGGCACCTAAAGTAACGATCAGAGATAACATTGATGTAGTACGAAACAATTTCGGTAATGCCACACAAACGTGGGAATCGATCAACAACTCGGATAGCACAATCGCGTTCTTACGGGCTGCGGCCGCGGTGCGACCTCCTTTCCCCGTTGCACTGGCGCAACGTGCAAACAAAATAACTAGACAGTCGAAGATGCCGGCGTACGAACGAAATCGTAGCGGAAACTGCGCGTGCGACTTTCACTGCGGTACCGATATGCGCGTGTCCGTGGCGTGCGAGCCGCGCGCCGCTTTGAATGCTACTGACTGCGATGACGGTGGCAGCGCCGCTGGAGGGGCCGCCGCCCGCGGGATGCCGTATCGCCATCATCTGATAACCGATCTGAAATCTACCCCATGCCTTGGCGCACGTCACACAAGGAATTCTTGTACGAGTGCATTAGTTGCGTAAATGTTTATAAATAAGTTAAGTGTTAATGATCATCTAGCTCCTTCAGTAACTCACAAGTAAAACCAAAATTAAAATTCACGAAAATCTGACAAATGACGTCCAACCTCCAGAATGTTGGAAGACAATTCATACAAAGGAGCTTCTCATTTCTTACATATTCTTAAGGACCCCGAAACTTACAGCGTGAAGTAAAATGACACCAAATGCATACGAACCTTGGTTGCTGCTTAGCAGACTTTTCATAAAAATTGATTAAAACCTACCCAAGCGTATATATTTTTTTTCAATATACTTTATCATTACTAAATATATTTCAATTATCATGTAATAAGATACAGTCATTACAAACAATATTGTTAATCCTAAAATAGAGATTAAGAATTTAACCGGATAACAATAAAAAGTATACGATAGTTATAAACGTTACGTGATCTTAGTCATGACTAGCGGATGCTAGAATTTACTTGACAAAGACAAATACTGAAATAAATAGGCAAAATGACATTTTAAAATGAGGTTGGAACGCATTGTGCAATGAACTGGAACTGAAACGTTGCTTTCATTTTAAAGTGTCCCAATTCGATTTTAAATTTTGCAATAGAAACATTACTGCCGAAAGCTGTCCATTTGACTGTGCATGCTATTCTAATATTTCCAATTCTAATGCTTACCATACATCAAGGCCTGATTTAGAATTAAATCGTGGTATAGACCAGAGATGTCATGAATATGACATAGATCTGGATTTGGATACGGATATATGAATAATATTGTACCGGTTTCAGATACGGTTATTATTCGGATACGGAATTATTCCGGATTATCCGTAAATTTCGGTTATGGATATACGTTGTTGCGAAATTTTAAAATCTCAATATATAAATTAGTGTAGTAATTGTTAATTTTGTTTTTTTTTGTCTGCCCCAATCCAATAAATATTTTTAACTTCTATATGTGATTCGATTACGGATAGAATTTTATGTCGGATATCCGATAGTTTCGGATAAGGTTTTGGAGCTCCATAACATCTCTGGTTTTATAAATGACGCCGCGGAGCCCTCAAATCACCTACATACGACGACGCTGGTTATTGTATTCAAATTTCACCTACGTCTAATACCATTATTACGAAACATAATGTCAATAAATGCATAGTTGTGTTTAATTACAAGTAACATTTAAGCTATTGTCAGCATTAACCTACTACCAGATGTGCTGACATAAAGTAATGAAAAGTACGACATAAGGCTAATTTTATATCTTTATTTAGTTTCTACAAAAAATGGGGAAAATCCGCTGCAAAATAAACTCGACCTGCGTTTTTGTGTTCTAAATTCCGATGTAAGGCGACGCACTATTAATACTATCAACAAGTCCTATATCCAAATGGTTAAAGATTCCAATTTTATTGGGGCATTGTATACGTGTTTAACTCTTTTCGTGGAATCCCGTAATCGAACAATATACTATGTTTGTAACGAAACCTGCAAATCAATGACTGATGGCTCGAAAAGCGAAGATTTAGGACATTGAGGTCACGGCACGGATGGAAGAGGGCAGTGACGCCAGTGACTGTGACTGTGACAGTGACTGTCTTAAATATTAATATCTTATAAAAATAATAGTAATTCTATTATCGGCTGAGGCAACATTTGCATGATTATCTTGTTTATTTTATTATTTATAACATACATACAATAATAACTTCAGCTGATCTATTATTTCATAAAAGTGAGCCCATTTACATTTCTGTAGCTTATAAGTTAAAAAAGGAAGAATTCCCAAAATGAACCCCAATTACAAGTTTAAAGTATTCCCAAGAAAAACATTTCTTAAATAATACTAGTATAATTAGTATGCACGATGTTAGCTTGCAAGAAACTTTATGACATCAGTTTGACAACTTAAAACTCTGTTTTAAGTAGGTACTCACAGCAATTCAAGTGCACGTTTAAAAAAACTGTATGACATTTAACGTCTGCGTTATAATTACTGCTTTCCAAATAATTTTTCATTTTAAGACGAAAATAAAGAGGTATTAAGAGAAAACGACACGAACTTTAATTTTATCAGCCTCCAAATTGAGATTAATAAGCCTCATCAGCCATCGCATCACTTCAAAAATGCAGACATTTAAATATTTAATGGATTTTGATCTTGAAGATGAAACGCTATGTCCTGAGCCAGATTTTGACCGTTTTTGTGCTCGACGAGTTAATTTCCTGTTTGTCAGTTTTCCGTATATAAACTGCAGTGTTCATTTAGAAGTAAAAATTAGTGAGGTCATAAAGTGATTTTGAATTGATTATAAAAGTAAATTAAAATTATCATCAAGGATTTAGGATATTTGCCTACAAGGAAACGAATCTATCGAAAACCCTTCATAAAATCATAAGTAGGTACCTATCCTCGAAGATGCTCAGGAATGTTTTTGATATAAGTCCTTTCTGTGTTTGTTACACTCTTGGTAGGGAACGAATTAATCCTAACGAAGTAATCCTTAGTAAAGAAAAAATGACTTAGTAATGTTGAAAGAATGACGGATGAAAGGTTACCAAAACAGATATACAATGCGAATGTGGACGGATGTAGATACCGAGG
>DWNR01004062.1:0-11209 GCA_018250455.1 Polygonus leo
CGCACGCCCCAGATTTTTGCACGTGGCACACAGATTTTGTTCACGTCGTCTCTTCTAGTTTACATTATACTTCAATGCACGAATTTCATGATTTTTTTACCCCTCTCCCGTCCGTGTCATAGCGTGTTAACAACATTTGGACTCAAGGAGGGAGGTAGAGGGACTGCCCAGTGTGATGTCACATTTTCAATTTTACATTTATGAAATTAAAACAGCAGTGTTCCGAAATTATTTTTATTACCATTAAAATTATTTTTCAATAATACATCATTTTTAGCATAGGCATGTAAAATGTGATGGCACAAAATTTGGGACCCCTCTCCACACCTTGTCACACAATGTCACACTTTGTCGCCCCCTCCCTCCCTCTTATCGTTTTACGTAATTTATGGGCCATCCATCTAAATACAATTTCGAAATTCATTTAGTTATATTATTAGCAGTGCTCAGTTTTATACTATGTTGAAATAATAGTCAAACATACAATAACACGACTGCAGTATTCATGTTACTTTCACAAAGAGAATTAGTTATTAGACTGCGTTAGTGCTTGGAATTTTCCTTTAACATAATTCTTTAGTAGTACATTTCATTATACTGTAGTGGTACATTTCATTATGTGAATGACACTGCTTTAGCATATTTATTTTTAAACCTTTTAGTATATCTATATTTTACAGTCCGTATTTTTGTAGCAGCCTCGCCGTTCGAAGTTTGACAAAAAATCCCATTTTAACTCATTTAAAGCGTAAGTAATATTTTATTTCATTGTAATTGTTATAATATGCTATATATTATTCATGTAGTATTTTAAGGCCTAAGACGTTAGCCCAAGGGCAGCTCCCAAGAGCGTAGTCTTTAATAAGTCCACTCGCAAATTTTATAATACAGGGCTTACATACACAATATATACTAAGTTTATACTAAGGCCAAATAGACAACACACATTTTGTAAGATTAATATGACAGATTATTTGCTTCGTTTGCTTTGTTGCATCTAAAATATAAAATTCTCGTGTCGCGGTCCTCCGGAACGGCTCAACCGATTTTTATGAAATTTTGTGTGCATATCGGGTAGGTATGAGAATCGGTCGACATCTATGTATTTTTTATACCCGTAGGGTGTTCCATGCCTAATTTTTATTTTTTGGATATTTTTTTAAATTCATTTTTGTATGATTCAGCACTGAAAAATACATGCAATCCTAAATTTTCATCCTTATACCATCAACCCCGATTTTTTAGTCGTGTTTTATTTTTTATATGGCAAAACAACGTATGGCAGAATAACGTAGTATACCTATAAATTATAATTTGCGTCATAAAAAAAATGTCTAAAAAAGCGACAAAAAGTGCGTCACGGAAAATATTCTGTCGTCTGTATTGGGCCTAAACAACACTTGTTTACGTCATCGCTTTAAGAACTGATTCACACTTAGAGTGGGAATTTTTGACCTCTTCTTTTATTATTCGGACAGATTTCTATTGTTAAAATGCTTAAAAAGTCCGAATTAAACATTATTCATTGAATGTCATTATAATACTGGCACATATTTAATTGTTTCAACAAATCATGAGAAAGGACGGCATTTCCGACCGAAAATTAAGGAATTAGAATGAATAAACAAAATATTTTTGCACTTAAAATAACATCAATCGATTTAGGCATAAGGCCTAATTAATGTACTCTATATATTAAAACCATTTTACATGTTCTATAAAAATATTTGTGCTGCCAAGTTTACCAACTTTATTGTTCTTTTATTCAAAAAATATCTCCTTAGAGATAATACTGTACTTCTTCTACGCGTATAAAATGCAAAAACTTTAAATTTTGCGGTATAATAATATAAAATTGGTACTTACGTATATTCTATTTGTGTGGCTTTGTCCGCGTTTCCGGAACATTCATAACGATATCATAAGTTTTGACAGCCCATAGACAATGCAATGAATGGTCTTTTATTCTATTCATACACGTTCTCTTTTGTTCGTGAATAGAATAAAATGGTATGTATAATACTTCGTAAATTGTAGTTCAAATTACGTGATTCCTGGAATTATATAGTGAAAGTTTACCTTTTGAAGCATGTATGGGTTAAATTACTTTAAAGACAAAAGTAGGTAGGTAGATATATAATTAAGACATTTTCGAAACATTCATATAATTTACAAATTAACTCTCTTTATAATCGACTTAAAACGGAGGAGGTTGCATATACGGTGGTATGTATTTTTTTTGTACGTTCATCCATACCTCCGTTAATTGCGGACCGTCTTTGGAAATAGGTACACTCGAGGGATGGTTCCTTTTTTTATTACATCAAGACCTTATGATGAAATCTCAACGTAATCGAAAGAATCACAATGCCAGATTCGCAGAGGGTTCCGGGCTGGATTCCCGGCTTGACAGAAATCTGAGTGTTTCTAGTTTTTTCTTTTCTCTAGTTTTTTGTGTACTAGCCTAGTGTGTGAGCCTAGTTGTTTATGTAATTGACCAATTTCTTTGATTAGACCTTGGATTTTGTTGAAACTCGACGGTAAACTCTGGGATAAGGAACTTTATGACTCCAGAAATATCGAAAAAAAAGAATAGATATTATAATTATGTAGTAACTAAAATGTTTGATCTTTGATCTTTGATCTAACTTTCTTGACATCTTCGGATGTATAGGGTTACACACAATATACATAACAATATACAAAAACGTGTACCCTTTACGTTTTTGTTTTTCAGTCAAGTCAGGCCAATGTATAGAAAAAGTAGTAGGATAGTAGTAAACAAAAATAATTGAAAAATGTTGACACCGGCTGTCTTTGAAGTTAGGGATGAGTTTGTTTGTTTGTTTGTTTGTTGTAATTTTTATGTGTAGTTTATATTACATATAGTATAGTCAGATATAGTAAGACACTAGAAATTTAAGTTTTCTATCTATTAGGTACGGTTCGAGGGACCTAGGGGCCAACGAATAAAAGGACAGAAGACTTATTTATTTGGGGACCACTTGTGTAAACACATGGGTAACTCCTAAAATAGTCGTAAATGATGCGTAAGTAATAAGTAGAGTAAGGTAATTAAGTAGTAAAAACGCTAATATACAATTTATCGTCAAAGTTACAACTATTTCTCGAATGATACTAAATCTCCAATTCCACGTACTTCGTAAAATGTAGTCTGAAGTTAGCGATAGTGACGCAGCCTCCTATTTTTATTTACATTTCCGAGAAAATTGATTTCTCCAACAGGAGATTTTAGTTCCTCGTCTGGTCTTAGCTTTTCACGATTCGAGTTTGGTAAGTAACTAGCGAAAGTAAATTTATTTTGTGTTAATAATTAAGTATATATAATAGTCAAGTATATAATAGTTAAGTATTTTGATAAGATCTGAAATTTACAACAGAATCTGATTTTTATAGATATTACCTGCGTATACCTCAGCCTTGAGCGTTGGTCTACTAATAATAGAAATGTGTGTACTAATAAAACAAGTGACAAGTAAAGTTCATAAAGCAGATTACAGCTCAGTACTCTATGAGACGTGTGAACGCCACTTATCTACTTACCGGTAAATTATAGAACTTGCTACTTGCTAACTTACTAACTGTATCGTGGTTAGTAAATGAGGCATAACTGTTAGTAATAGGAAATAACGTTTTCAATTTTAGATAACGTCTACCTAACTTGATTCGTTTAAAATCGATTTTGTAGTTATAAATAGTTTTACGCGGAAGGCTAGGTATTAATCGCGACATTATTTCCCGTTATTTTTCACAATTAAACTTTACAATATCGTACAATTCAATTTCAAAACTATATTGGATTTCTTAAGATTCACTATCTATACTTTTTATTGTTTTGAAAAGGCAAATGAGCATAAAGTCCACATGATTGATGGATGGGCATTACGGCCTATGACCATTTGTTTGAAATACATTTGATTGAAGCTACTTTTTACCGACCGCATATTGGACACAAATAGGAACATCTCTGAATACTTAGATGATCCTACCTTACCTTATTTGAAAATAATAGTAATATTGTTATATTATATGATATCTGTATTTTTGAATAGGCATTAGGCAAAGTCGTTTTGTTTTATTATGTACCCAGGAATTTACATAAATAAAACATACTATCATTTTTAACACCGTATACTTTTTTATACAATAAAATAGGTACATAAAGAATCGTTTTTATGTGTCTTATGTTGTTCTGTGTCTTATGTAGAAGATGGTTGTTGTTAATTCTTCTTATGTGTACACGCGGAATAAGGAATAAAAAAAGAAACAAAAAACTCACACGCTTGATAGGAAAATGTATGTAGCAAATATTCACTTGAAATTAAGACCCTGACCTAAAAGCTGGAAGATTAAATTTAGATCGCCAGTCTTCTAAATGTACGCCGCATTGGTTATCGGTGTAAATACACTAATTCCAAATGGAATTTCGGTAATGAACTTTACCGATTGAGTAAACTTCACATTTACAAATAAATGGATTGGTAAATGTTATTTCGATTTGAATACGGAATGTTGATTATTGCAAAAATTAGTGAGCACTAAATAACCTACTAAGTATAAACAAGTTCAGTAGTTTGTTGCGCAGCGTTTATAATTTAAACTGGATCAAAGATAAGGCTACAGAACATAGTAATAGTTACCCCGGTTTTAAACTATTAGAAGGATCTGTTTGTAGGCGAAGCCGGGGTTTCTAATCATTTCACGGACTACACGACGTAAATGTATTTATCAGTCTATGCATGTATCTTCCTTTGTGACACTCGAGAGTTCAAACGCGTGCGCCAATTTTGATGAATCATACGTCACTAAATAACCTACTAATTATAAACAAGTCCCGTAGTTTCATTCGCAGGGTTTATAATTTAAACTGGATCCAAGCTAAGGCTACACAATATAGTCATAAGCCCGGTTTAAACTATTAGAAAT
This sequence comes from Polygonus leo, assembly GCA_018250455.1. Lineage (NCBI taxonomy): Eukaryota > Metazoa > Arthropoda > Insecta > Lepidoptera > Hesperiidae > Polygonus > Polygonus leo. The sequence continues at coordinate 4,948 of DWNR01004062.1, forward strand.
ATCTGCTTGGAGGCTAAGCCGCGTTTTCATCAAAGTTAATCATTTTACCGACTACACGACGTAAATGTGTTTATCAGTCTGTGCATGTATCTTCCTTTGTGGCACTCTAGAGATCAAACGCGTGAGCCGATTTTGATGAATCATACGTCAATCGATTGGTCTTAATCCTGCGAGTGTCATTAGGCAGTAGTCTATTAATGAACCCACTACACATTTTAGGGTAACGGAAAAATACATCACTAAGTGAACACTGTAAATATTTTATGTCCCTTTGTCATTTTTCTGTCCCTTGTGGGTTTCATATTTTTTCTCCCCTTAATTAGAGAGACACACGGTCCTACAATGCGGATTGGTGTAGGTAGGCACAGGCATAATGAATTGTTACGAAACGTAAATGAGACTTTATGCCTTACTTATTTCATCTCATTTCCGTATATCGTTAAATGACTAAAGTCCAAGCAAACAGTAATGGCAGAAAATAATGGTCTAATAATAATCGGCCAAATTAGACTCGCAAATAGAGGATTCCGTACTGACACCCAATATGTAGCCCAAAATTTATTATTTGTAAAGGTGTTTGAATTGTTGGAAAAAAAGCAATTTTAACACCATCTGTTGATACTTGAGTGTTGTATCCAAACTTTAAATAAATCTGTACAGTTATTTTTAAAAACGTACGTTATAACCTCAAGCGTACGTTGTAAATAATGAAAAGTAGGTAAGAACATGAAGGCTTTGTAATTTTGTATATTTATAAACTAAACCAACTTCAGCATGTGGAGGCATCACCGGCAACTTCGATACCTGTAAGCATCAGATAAGAAGATTAATCATCTACATATTGAGTTATAATTTAAAGACACCATAGGCAGCGCATAGCTAGGTCTTCAACGCTCCTGGCAAAGTTATGAGCATCTCGAGAAATTTATACGATCTAGAAATAGGGGAGATACAAAAAAGTGGTGGGTCGGCTAAATATGCCCCGATGCTGACCGTAGATGTTGCCTACCCTTGAGGAAAAAGTTGTTCGCCCCTTCTATATGTAAAATCTAATATATAACATTCTCGTGTCACTATTACGTACCATACTTCTGCGAAACAGTTTGACTGATTTTGATGCAATTTTATATGCATATTCAGTAGGTCTGAGAAAATTTTCACCTTTCTACTATCAACCACTAATTTTTAATAGCGATATTTGTATTTATATGCCATAACAACTTTTGCTTTGCTGGTACAAATATAAAACACAATGATATTACTCATTCCTGTTGTAGGGCATGATTTTTACAGTTGATCCGTATCTTAATAAATTGTCTACTTTATCACGTATCAGATTTCCGCCAGAGTGGAATAAGTGGGTACTGACGTCCACACGTCACACAAGCACACTAAGGGTACTTGAGTGTGTGGCTCTGTTTACGGATGAAATAGCATACTGATATCTATATTACTGTAACTATGAATATAACATAGATACAAGTACGTTATTGTTGCTATGCATTTTATTGCAAATGTCCATAGGCGACGGTGTCTACTTCTCATCATGACCTGCTTGCTTTGTCGTTTAGGTTAGAATAAAAAAGCCGGCTAAGTGCGAGTCGGACTCGCGTCTGTTCCGTTTCTATAAAAAACGGCATAAAAATCACGTTTCTTGTATGGTAGCCACACTTTAATATTCATTTTATTCTGTTTTTAGTATATGTTGTTATAGCGGCAACAGAAATACTTTATCTGTGAAAATTTTATTGTTTAGCTTCTTGGTTCAAAACAAACAGCCTCGTTGCATCAGGAAGAGACCGGAGTTAGAGTAATAGGGTCCCGTTTATACTGTTTGGGTACGGAACCTAACAGACATTGGCGTCTAGAACTAGTAGCGTTTCTTGTTTTAGGGCGTAGTTGTTTAACGTTACCACTCACCAATCACCACCAGCACATTGCAACAGCAGCGCTGCATACAAACGCTCTAACTCTGCCCAATACACGGTTCCATAGTCCATACTATAACCGTGTTACAGTACTATTTCTTTCGAATTTGTCGTTGCTGTTGGCCCTACCCTACTAGCCTTTATACGAGTAGCTTCACCAGTCTTATGGCAAGCCAACTAAAAGCTCAGCCGGGACAGGGGAAGACATTAGCTATCGCCTCAGTATGGGTCCATCCGCCTTCAACGGAAATTGAGATAGCCTAACCTCCCTCACTCCAAAAGGGACCACGGCACTTTTATAGCATGACACCGGCATCGAGAGATATCAATATCAAGATCAAGAAATATTACTTTAATGTATTATTATGAAGATATATAGCACTTGATAGTTACGTCATCACCAACGCCAGTACCGGCGCCTGGCGTAACTTCATATTCACTTGCACAAATAATTTATTTTGACACGTGCCGGTATGGTGACGTTCAGAGTATGAAACGGTATAATATACTTCAATTGCTTAGAGCTATTAATTCTATGTGAATGAAAGGTTATGTACGAACTGACATATCAACGCAAAGCCGTAACTATTGTACCTAGAAACTTGAAATTTGGTACAGGGGTTCCTTTCATGATGTAAGTGAGCACTAAGAAAAGATTTTTTGAAATTCTACCCCCAAGGGGTTTTCGACTTACATGTGGAAAAGTCGCTGGCAAAAGCTAGTACTTAAATAATTATATTGAATATATTTATTTAATTATATACATATCTAGAATTATATATACGGGAGTACAAACAAAATTAATAATGTAATATTGCTCGCTAATTGAGTTATACTTACTTAAAGATTGTTGAAGCATAACTTTTTCTATTTTTACACTCCTTGGTAATTATTTGTGAAGCAATTTATAAAGAAAATCATACGCGTGGGCCGATCAATCTTTGAGGGAATCACTTCGATAGTAATTTTCATTTTAGCTTGTTATTACTTGTTATAACGATAATAATAAATATATATCGTATCAATATAAAGTGTTATCGAGCTCCGGACAACATGTTGTGTGCCTAGGTTGTTCGGACATGTTATTACGATACTAAAAATAATTTAGTTCAGAGTTTGTTATCATTCGTGAAACTCGGGACTTAAATTAATCAGCCTAATGGCTGATTAATTTACTTAAATTAATCAGCCTAATGGCTGATTAATTTAAGGCCCGGTATATTCTGGTCTTTTGAAGGCGAAGTTAACATACTAAAAAATGAAAACTCAATACATAATAATTTGAACATTTCGAAAAAATAAAGCAACTACTCAAAAAGCTCCACGTTTGTAGTTCCTAACATTTGCGGCCTTCAAAACGTGTTTCGAAGAGCTTTTAAATTATTAAACGAATTTGTTGCTTACGAAAGCTCTCGCAAACATTCCGAGCGTATTACTATTCTGAAAATTTAATAAGCTTGTGTGATTTTAGAATTGTGTAGAGGCTTATTTAGTTACGAAAATAGATGGAATTTTAATATAATATCACTGCGAGCTTTACTCCAAAAACCAGTAGTTCATATAACTTCAAAAACCATTTGCGTACATAAACGTGTCCGAGACCCTATTATTAAGGATCCGCTGTCCGTCCATCTGTCACAGGGCCGAATCTCTTATATCGTGATAGGTAGAAACTTGATATTTTTATACGATTTATATTGCCGCTATAACAACAAATCCTGAAAATCCAAAATTAATTCAAACTATTTTACAATCTTAAAATTATTTTTTGCCCTAAGGACAGAACCTTTTATGTACGAATCTTTACCTGATAATGAACAGTTATATCAACTATTCATGCTTGAGTCCTTGGCTGATGATTTAGTGTTATATCAACTTGTTACTTGTAAAATATACCTACCTACTTTCGACAAAGAACTCTGCAGATAAAAAATACCTCATCAATATTTGAAACAACATCACGTGAATATTTAAATTATATACCTGGAGTTCGCAGTTGTATACCTACAGACAAAACAATGTCTGTTTTACCCTCTAAGTTTCGCTTTCAAGTCGACCTCCTTGTCGCAATATGCAGGATAATCAAATTACCGCCGCCAGCAACGCTATATTTTGTTAGCACTCTAATGAAATTTTAACACAGAAACAGGGGCATTTGGCTTGGGTAGAAAGTTTCACGTATTTTAACGGTTTACCCTCGTAACCCCGCAAAGGAATGTGAATGTGCTACAGACACAGGGACAAACGTTTGTAAAAAACATTATTTCTTTTATTTTAAGATATGCATTCACAATCTTACTCGTACATATAAAATTCTCCTGTCACAATGTTCATTCCCGTACTCCTCTGAAACGGCTTGACCGATTCTCATGAAATTTTGTGAGAATATAGAGTAGGTCTGAGAATAGGCCAACATCTATTTTTCATACCCCTAAGTGACAAGGGTTGTCCACCCCTAACATTTTATTTTTATTTTTTGAACAATTTTTTTTTATATTATGCCATTAAAAATACATACAACCCTAAATTTTCACCCTTCTACCATGAACCCCTTATATTTTTTATATTTTTTTAAGGCAGAACAACATCTGCTGGGTCAGCTAGTTTTTATATAAAAAGCTAACATTTACACTTACTTTGCTCTGGACATACCGAATTTCAGTGTATGCTTGACGTGAAGATTAAAAATGCTTGTTATTTCAATCCAGTGGATACAATAATAAGTACTATACCGAGTACATTAATTTCAGTTTTCTTTATTCCGAACCCTGTTAATTAGACTCCAGTTAAATAAATCTGAACATTGGCTATGTTCGCTACTGAATCAAAAAGGTAGAGAATAGAGCCTTTTGTTGTGGCACAAAAGAGCGACTATTTAGTTGAATGAACGCTCTTTCTGTTTAAACAGAAACAGCTAAAATTAAAACGAGATAAATTGCTACAACCAATCATTATATAACCTGTCCTTATATATCTATACAAATAAATAAAATATGAGTGTCTGTTTGTAATATAAAAATATCTGCTTTTTACTAAATGCCTATGTATGTATACATGGTACATATACCAAAATAACATTTTTACAATTTTTGTCTGTCTGTCTGTCTGTTTGTTCCGGGTAATCTATGGAATGGCTGGACTGATTTTGATGGGGACTTTCACTGGCGGTTAGCTGATGAAATAAGGAGTAACTTAGGCTACTTTTATTTCAGAATTATATAATACTAGCTGTGCCCGCGGCTCTGCTCGCTACCCTTCCATTTAGGTCTATTTTTATGGCCTAAAACCTGGTCGGGAGTCTCGTCGATAGATTAGGCAAGTTTACATCAAAATCCGTTAAGCCATTTTTACGTGATGCGCGGTCAAATAAACAGACAAACAGATAAACAGACGAACAGATAAACAGACAAACAGACAAAAATTCTAAAAACTGTTAAAACGAGTTCTGCTATCGAATCTAAGTATCCCCCCCAGCCATCTATTTTTCTAATATCTTCCATGTACAGACTTTCGACCCTCTTTAGCTTTATTATATGTATAGATAATATGAACGCGGACCGAATTCCACGCGGGCGGTGCCGCGGGCACAGCTAGTAATACATAAATGTGTAATGATTGTTATTTTTTTATCTATTTTTTTAAATGTAATTAAATGTTGTTATGGTAACGTTTTTATCGGTGTAATTTTTAACGTTATTAAAACATGTAGATTTAAAAAGAAGGTTTCCCACGAATTTTCATTCGTCTCAGATTTTTTTAGATCTATTAGTGGCGTGAGCATACGTGCTGCCTTGATGAAGTAAAAGGGACGACAGTACCATCTGTCGAGCAAAGTATTCTGTCTTTCAAGTTGGATCAATACGCATACTAATACATAATAATAAAAATTTAGAGCTGTTATTGAAAGTTTTGTTTTTATTTGAAATCTGATGATGCACATTCACTTATTTATTCCACTTTGGTCTCCATAAGAAGCGACGTATATGATATATCACTCCTTGTCTTTAATGGGTTGGCTGCAAGAATCCATGGAAGGCAGCGACCACTTAACAATAAGGCTTATATTCCGCTCGTATAAACGTAAATAACATTCTATAGAAAATTCCACTAACTTCGTCGGATTAAAAAATGATATCACGGGACTCGTGAAAAAACCAACTTATCTTATTTGAATACATATATTCCTAATAGATAATAAGTATGTTTAGTATGTATGAAAATAGCATATTAATAAAATCACAAATATACATTCTATTCGCGTTATAGCTATTAATAAACCCTAATATTCGAATCTCGCTGCTGACCTCTGTGTATCTTATATACTGGTTCTTTTG